>PVIR01006531.1:34807-65583 GCA_004026965.1 Petromus typicus
CATTGAGCATTTTCTATTTCACAATATATAACATACAATGCTAGGACTCATTTACATCTTTATTTTCTCATACCAGAGAAAAGATGCGATATGTACCTATCTGTGCCCTATTTATTTCACTTATGAGGATATCCTCAAGGTATGTCCATTTAAGTAGAAATGATTCAAACTTATCATTTTTTATGGAAGAGTAATACTCTATTCTGTAGAAGACCCCACAGCTTTTCTATCCAGTCTCCAGCTGATGGACATTTGGGTTGTTTCCAAGACTTAGCAATCACAAACTGAGCTGCTATAAATCTGGTTGCACATATGTCACTGTGATATGAGTCTTTTAATTCTTTTGTGTATATACCTAGCAGAGTGATGGCTGGGCCAAATGGGACCTCCAATCCTAGCTTTTTGACGCATCTTTGAGACACCTAGAGTCAAGTTGCAGCCCAGGACTCTGTAACAATGGCAGGTGAGGACTCCATTCTTCTGAGGACAGACAATGAGAAGCCAGAAACTAGTGGGTGTTGAATCTGAGCTCTCTGTCTCCCAGCTGCTGCCACTCAGTCAGAGCATCTTTCTTTTGCTTAGCAGCTACTTTCATTTTGGCACTAGCCAGAAAAATATCCTATGCCTCTGGGAGAAGGATAGCCAAGCACGAGCAGTCCAAGAGACAGTGGGAATTTGGCTCATGATAGAGAAGTTCCACACTCACAGGGCTTCTCATGCCCCTCTTGCTAGAAATGTGTCCAGTAGAAAGCAATGGTCTGATCTATTCTCTTGTGAGGATTTGGGACAGTTCAGTGCTTCAGCTAAGTGTTGCAATTCAGAGTCACAGCCAAGTGCCACAGCTCTGGGGGACAGGTGAGCCTTACAGCTCAGTGTGGCCTCTGTGGAATCCAGCTCTGAGGCACAGGTGACCTTTATAGCTCTGTGGCAGCTCTGGAACACAGCTTTGGGTCACAGTTCTTATAATTTGAAGACTCAGGCATCTGATGGTCTCTTGATTCTTTTTATTACACTATAAAAGCCTGATGGGCTCAGAAGAATCTGAGTACTCTACCAGAAATGACAGGCTCCTTATACCGGGGTCTGCAGGGTAGGAGAGCATGCTTCCTGGAGCAGGGGAGTGGAGTTACAGAACATCTGAAACGTATGTCATGTGAGCATGCTCACTGAAGGAGGGAGGCAGAGTTACAGAGAGTTCCTAAAGTAGAGGGGTGGAGCTTAACAACTTGCCTGAAAAGTCACACTTAGTTCAAACAGTCATAGGCCATTTTGATATATTGAGCAGGAGCCTAGCAGTGAAAAATATTATACTTCCAAAAGGAAACATTCTACGAAAAGAAGAAAGAAAGAAATGGAGGCAGGGCCAAGGCCTGTCTTATTGTATAGTATCTGTTTATCAAGGGTAAAAGAATGTGCATTCTTTCATGAGGAGGGGCAGGAGCCAAGAAAGATGCAGTAAATACATTTACCATCAATACGTGTCAACAAATACCACAGTATTACAGAACTTGACAATCCATAGCATGCTTTCTCATGCTTCTTCTCATTTCCTGTGCTGTTTTGGTTTTTAATACACAGCGTTTATACAGAGAAAAAAAGACACAACTTTGATACTTTGTTCAAGCTGAATTCAAACTCAAATACAAATATGAACTCTGAAAGCCTTGTTTTACTTTTTTCTAGACTTAATTTTAAGAATCAAGTTCTTAATGTGATGGCAATAAAAAAGGGAAACAATGCCTATGTGTATGGGGGTGATGGGTTGTAGGGTGGGTAGGGGAATGTGAAAAATGAAAATTAAATCATGTCATATCATATACTGATATAAATATTCAATGCTGAATGTGACCATGATGTGTATATGTAATGTGCAAATAAAGACTTGGATTAAAAAGAAAATCAAGTTCATCATGAAATGTTCATGGCCAGCTTGTCTGATATTTGTTTCTTGTGGTGCTGAGGATTGAACTCAGGGATGTTCTACCACTGAGCTACATCTCTAGTCCTTCATGATTTATTTATTTTTTGTTTTAAGACAAAGTCTACATTACCTAAGCTAGACCTAAACTTGTAATCTTACTGTCTTAGCCAAGTGGCTGGTATTTGTGAGTTTTCTTTATGCACAGGCATCTGTTTTGCTGGAGTGGTAGCAAGTGTCTCTCCTAACCAGTGTACCCCACTCTGGTGGTTCTGACAGAGCCAGAAGGCACTGCTCAGTGCGCTGAAGACCTGGGAGCTGTGTTGCTGTGTTTCCTTCATTCCCTGGACAGGATGGTGCCTTGTGGGGACCACTTCCCTCTGCTCAGCTGTGGGTGTCCCTTATTTATCAACTGTGCTGTAAAGTGGCCACTTTGTTCTTGGTCTCCAAGGACTGTGAGTTCCATTATATGTCACAGTTACAACGTATTGAGGTGGTTTCTTTGTCTGATCCATCCCACAAGCAGCTCACGTTGGGTACAATGTTCCTGTGAGTGAATGGATCTCTGAGGTCCTGATGCACCCTGCCTGCAGGACCACCTGCTTTCCATTTGTGGGCTTATTTTTCCAGAGATTTTCTTTATCAAGTAAAAAGAAATTGCTACCATTTCTTGAGGAAGTGTGTGCATAGTGCTATACTAAGCTCTTTACCTGGATCATCTTATTTGTTCCCTGAAACATCTCTGTGAGCATCATATATCTGGATCTTGTATATAAATAGTAGAGGAAATGAAAGAATGACTTGTGTCACCAAAAAAATCCCCTATGAGATACTGTTAAAACTGGACCAAAAGAATGCATCAAGCATGTAAAACATATTTGAATTGCTAGATAAGAATATTTTATATGATGGAAAATACAGGGATATGTGTTTTAGAACATATAATACACTTACAAAAACTACAAATCCTATAATTGCTAATGAGCAGAGTGCTTGGTACTGACTTGTCCCTTAATCAAAATGACCTGAGAACTACATTGTTGTGGAAATGCCTGGGGGAATTTTTGCCTTATTTTGATAGGAGAGTAAGAACATGAAAGTAAGAACTATCAGTGGTGATTTAAGGGGAAATTGGAGCCTGTATATTAAAATACATTGGAGCTCATGCATTGTTAGAAAAAGGTTTGATCCATTTACTATTACTTGACCACATTAAGGATCGTGGTGCAGTATGCTGTGAACTGACCCTTGGTGTCACACTTAGGCCGTCATAGTGCTTCATGGGGCGACAACTTTAGATAGCGACAAGGTGGGCTTTCCGTGTTGGTTGGCTCTCCTGCCTGGGGACAGAGATCTAGCCACACCCACATGCTACAGACACAGAAGGTAGTGGGAAAAGGCAACGTATCTATTATCATTGAATGGTAAAGGTGTTTTAAAAAAATCTTCTACAAGGGCAGGACAATACTGCCTACATTAGGAAGCTAAACTGCCAGGAATTTCACTGCCGAACCATAATACATTTCTGGACAACAACATATCAGCTTTAATGTCCTACTTCTGCAGAAGTGCGTCACACAGAAGTCAGAGGGCGGCTGTCGGGGCCATGGTTCATTAGGATGATATTATTTTCATTGCTTATCGATACTTCTTGTCAAGTAGCGCTGTGCCTGACATTTAAGAGGACTCCTCGGATATTCTGGGTTCTAAAATCTGCCTCTAATTGCCTGCACGGAATTGGACTGGAAACATGCTGTATCATTTCCAATTCTGATATTTTACTAGTCTTTGACCAAATGTCCTGGGTGTCCACCAGTTTATTACAATGACTACAGGGAAAAACAGTGCTCCTCCCAAAGACGCGTAAAGTGAAATAATCCCATCGCCCTCACGAACTGACCCGCCACTCTCCTCACTCAGACTGTCATCTGCCAAAGAAACACCCACGGCTCATATTTTATAAACGGTTCACAAAGCCCAGTCAGTATAGTGCTAACAGCTTCTTCCCCCGTGTAAGGGACATGGATGGACTCGAGTTAATACTGCCTCCATTTTGGCGCTTAGCATCTGGTTCTACAGCACCTTCCTTATTGCCGTTAAAAAACCTTAGACCTTTTAATTAAAAATGTCCCTGTCAGCCACTAGGAGGCAGTGTTGAGGCGGTGCCAAATTTAGCAAAACCCTCAGTCCAACGCGCCCGTGAACTTTACCCCCTCAAACCTGTGATCTGCTTGCAGAGTAAGAAAACGCAAGATTTTAACATCTTTCTTTAAAACTTACTAACACCCTTAACACATGATGTCTTCATGTCTGTTGGGATCCATTTTTTAAAACCTGTTGCAGTTTTACAGTGTTCGGTAGCTTGGGCATATTTTTGATGTTTAGTTTACCATTTATCCAATCAAAATAATTCATTGCCACTAATTATTTCTGTTTTGTTAGCTATTGAATGAATCTTCTGCATTTGAAAGAATGTGACAGATGATTAAAGGTACAGTCTTTCATTCTTTTAAGACAAAATGCAAACCAAATTTCATTTATTTAATTGCTCAGGACTTAAACTGAAACTAGTCTGATTCAACATGCTTCCAAGTCACCTTTCAGATAAAAGCATCGGGACTGAGAACAGAGGTCCAAGGATCGCATATTTAATGTTCATTTCTTTCTTTTTTTAAAAAAATGTACTTTCATTATTACGGTCTTGCCATTAGCCTTCCTAAGCCTTCTTCCTGGTTTCAAAGCCCATCTCAGCTGCTGCCCTGAAGTGTCCTCTGTGAACACTAAGGAAGCCATCAAAACTCCTGTCTTACAGATGCCTAAATCTCCCTCTCCAAAGAGAGCTTGAAAAGTGATTGCAATAAACATGGGTGTGCACATGCTGCTGTGGTATGATTCTTTGAATTCTTTCACATATGAACCTAACAGGCAAATAGTAAGGTCAAATAAGACCCCAGTCCTAGTTTTTTAAGGGATTTCCATACTGATCTCCACAGTGGTTGCATCAGTCTGCACTCCCACCAACAGTGAAGAAGGGTTCCTTTCTCCCCACAGCCCTGCCAGCATTTGTTGTTGGTTGATTTCATGATAGCAGCCATTCTTTAAAGATTGAGATAAAATCTCAATGTTGTGTTCATCTGCATCTCTCAAATGACCAGGGATGTCAAACGTTTCTTCATATGTTTCTTAGCTGCCTTTACTTCTTCTTCTGAAAAATGTCTGTTCATTTTACAAGCCCATTTTTGAACTGGGTCTTTAAATTTAGGAAGGGGGCTGCTTTGTTTTTAAGTTCTTTATATACTCAAGATAGTAGTCCTTTGTCTTAGAGACAGATGGTAAATATTCTTTCCCATACTGTAGGTTGTCTTTTCTCTCTCTTGGTGGTTTCACTTGCTATGCAGAAGCTTTTTAGTAAGATAAAATCCAAATTGTTGATTCTTTCTGCTAGTTCCTGTGCTACTGAGGTATTTTTCATAAAGTCTTTGTGATAGCTAAATCTTGGAAACAGTCCAAATGCTCACCTATGGGAGACTGGAAAAAGATGTGGAGTTTTTAAAAATAGAATATTACTCAGTCATAAAGAATGATAAATTCAGGTCATTTATACTCAAATGGATGTACCTTGAAGACATACTCATAAGTGACACAAATAGGACACAGCTATAGGAACACCATATCTTTTCTCTAGTATAAAAAACTGAAGGTGTAAATAAATGCCAAAAAGTATGATAGGTAATGTGAACTAGGAATAAAATGTATGAAAGAAGAAAGGAAAGGGTGAGTAGGGGAAAGTAAAGAAGGAAAAGAAAGAACTTGATAGTTTAAAAAAAGGAAATAAAGCATATATATATATATATATATATATATACACACATATATGTGTGTATATATATATATATATATGGGCAGGGATTGTATATAAATAAGATAGTATTTATATTAATACATATAGATATGTATATATATATGACTGAATGTATAAAATATGTATATATATGACTGAATGTATAAATATATACATATATATATTTATATGAATACATATAGATATGTATACATATACACATATATTTACATGAATACATATAGATATGTATACATATACACACATATTTACATGAATACATATAGATATGTATACATATAGATATGTATACATATAGATATACATATAGATACATATATATATGGGCAGGGATTGTAGGGAGGGCAGGGAAAGGGGGAAAAATGAGAATCAAGATGTGTCATGTACAGGTACAAATACTCAATGTTGAATGTGATCATAATGTATGTATAAAATGTACCAATAAAGTCAATAAAAATAAAATCTTAAAAAAATAGATTGCAGTCACATTTTTGCCCCAGACCTCAATCTCTTTGTCTAACCCCCAGAGATTTAAGAAATTTGAATACACCCAGGCATACTAATTTCATCTGAGTCATTTTTATTTTAATCTTTTATTGTCACCTATGCCTAGGATTTCATAACAGCAAATAAAATGGGTAAATCTTTGTACACCCAAAAAATTATTCTTCTCAAACTATGGAAATAAAAGCTAAGAAATCTCTCATTTAGTGAAGAAAACCATCCAGTCCAGCAGATTTCTTCCAAGAAGAGAGACAAATGAGAGGAGTACTTCATTTACTTTCTAATATACTCATCAAATGTTCGAATGGAGGTTTACTTTAACCATCGCATTGGGTCTTCGTGTTTTGGGGGTTACTTATCGTGTGCTTGACAGACTCTTGCGCAGTAATGAAGTTAGTTATTGCTCTAGCTCTCCCCCAAAATTTTTGCTTACTAAGTAGTTCAAAAGAGATTATCAATGTTTATTAAAAGCTAGGAAGTTTAGAACTTTCAAAAGACTTAGTGAGCCTTCAGATGGCTCATGAAGAAAATAACGCAGATCTAGAGCAAACGTTTCTCCCAAGAGAAGTGGAGAAGCAGCCAGGAGACCTGCATAACACAAGACTCGGTCTCTACCTAAGTGTGCTCTTGAGGGGAAAATGGTCATGTGAAACTCTCATTCCGTAGAAGAAAGGACTGAGGCAAAGTAAAACAAAATAACTGTTGGTGAAGTAAAGTCCACCCTGAGTGAAACTCTCCATATCAGCACTGAGGGGTCATTTGCATTCACCTGCTCTTATGTGAGCTATTTTTGACTGCAGTGTGGGCAGGAAATCGGAGGACAAGAGAAGGAAACTGAAGACAGGAGGGTAACGGTAAGAGCTACTTAGAGGATGGACACACTCACACACAGGCAGGACATGAGATGGAACGGTAATTGTACTGCACATCCTGAATTCAAAATGTTTGAAATATGAAGAAGGTCTTAAAATAAAGGCGATAAGTCACATGACACCTTCCTCTTTCCCACTCGCCCTATAACCCTTCCTCCTTCCCCTCAACTGTCATGAAAACCTGGCCTTTGGAGGAAATCCTGGTGTTACATGGTGACCGGCGATCTACCAGCATTTGAGTGTTTAAAGAGTCAATAAAAATCCCTGGGAAGCTTTTGTTTCTTTCCAAGATGGTTCATTCTCATTACACAAGATCATCTTAGCCATTGCCAGCTGAAATAGTCACGGCAATGCCTACAAACTAAAAGTGAGGACAAATCTGTATCTGGTAAAGTGGTTTTCCTGGAATAGGCTACTGAGGACATCTAGAATCCCCCTACTTTGCAGACTGTTTGCTGAGGGCCTTTTCTACAAGGCTGTCCATCTTGTATTCAGCTAACAGTTCAGCAGCTGGCCCTGATATAACTGGCCATTTGTGTTTTCCAGCTGAGAGGGCTGTGGTTCCTAAGCCAAGAGCAGGACCTCGCCCTAAGCAAATCTGGCCAGAGGAACATGGCTTTAACAAAACTTATTTTTCAGTTTCCAAATATTCTAATGTAAATACTATTCCATTTTTGAAAGCATGAGGAGTCAGAAATACCTCTCTTTCTTTTTTTCACCTGGACCTCTGGTCTCCCAGGGAATGGAAGGAAGAAGGCAGGGTTAGCAATGAGCCGGAGTGCTGCTGGAGCAGCTCACTGGAAGGTGATGTCCCCACAGGCTGTGCTGGAAAAGGCTCCGGACAACAGCCCAGACAGCACCTCCCACGCGCAGAGGCTCGTGTACAAGGACACGCGTGCTGTTGTGCAAACAAACTTCTGTATTTTCCATTTGTCTGGGAAGCCTAAAGTTTTAAGAATCTTTGCATTTCAATGTAAAAATCTGTTTAAAAGTAAATAAATAAATGTGATCAATGAGCCTCAGTTGACCTAAATTATACACTACATTTTATCCAAATGCGATATTTTAAAAATATTATTTTAAGTGTTTAGAAAGAAGAAGCAAGAAACAAACCTTTACTGAGACCAAGTTATTTATTTATTTTTTCTATTTTAAATTTTATTTATTTGCCATGCACTTATACATACTTACTCTGTGACCAGCATTATTTTTAGCACTGTAAATATATACTTGCTTAATCATGCAACAACACTAAAAAATATAGACTAAAGTTGCCTTTAATTGACAGATGAGGACACTGAGTATAGAGGTCAAGTGACTTACCCAAGGCCACATGGCTATGTGTAGTCAACTTGGAATTTGAGCCAGGGAGTCTGTCTGTAACATGTGTGATTGACTTAGCTTCCTTCTTAAGAGCAAAAGATTTATTCCTAAGAGCAAAAAGTTTAATCTTTCAGCAGAAGTGTTCACTGTGCAGAGAAAAACATGATCAGCCCCTCTGTGATGGAAGTTTTGTCAAGATGGCCATGTTGTCTGGAAGTAATTCCCTTTTTCACAATTTCCCAAACAAGGAAAAAGTTGTGCAATGCACCTCTGAGATGGCACTTACTAGAAAGACTGTTAAAGACTAAGTTCTGCAGATGGTGAGTGACGTTAGTCAGCAGCTCACCATTCACTTAGAAAAGGCAGCCTGTTACCTCACGTGCTTGGGTGAAAACACAGATATAATCACTAACCTTACAGTAATTTTGCAGTATGCTATTGGTGACGTCATGAGAGAAGAGCTGGTGAGACTGACATCTGCCTGAAAATGGGATTGCTATCTACAACGTTGTAAACAAGGCTTTTTTGGCACAGGATGTAAGACCAGAAAAAGTTTCCATTACTAGTGACAGGGCACCTTGCATGGTGGAGGCAACATCTGCTTTCATTCAGTTCTTTGTCGAAAAACTAAGACACTCAGTCATTTAGTTTCACTGTGTTACATGTCAAGACTCTCTTTATGCCATGGAAAGCAGCAAAAAATTAGATGATATCCTCAAACATGTCACCAAAACGTTGAATTACATAATGGCTTGTGTTCTTAATTTTCAACAGTTTCCAGCACTTCTTGATGAAGTTCAGGCAGAGTATAATGCTTTGCGTATGTAAAATAATTATGTTCAGTGACTCAGCAGAAGATGGAATCTGGGGAGATTTGTAGCCTGCTTGTATGAAAGTAGGCTCTGTGTGAATGAAAAAGACAGAAATAGGCAGAGCTCATGCATACATCCTGGCTTAACAACCTCATGCTTTTTACAAATTGCACACTATCTTTCAGTATACTAAACTGAAACTAGAAGGTGTAGTGAAAACAGCAGAAAGGATTTTTTAAAATCTCAAAACATTTGAGAGAAAACTGCAGGTTTTTAAGAGACCTTGAAAATGAGTAGCTGAAGTAGTTTTAAAGTTTAAAAATGCATTTAGAAAATTCTACATTTGCAGATAATCTTATAAGCCATCAAAAAATCTAACATGGTGGCAGATGCAAAGGAGGATTTTAGTAACAGATTTTTACAGTTCTATAAGCGAGACAACACTGTATTTTCTTCTACAGACAAAGCCAACTTGAAGAACAATCTTTTCTGCTTACACTGGATAGATTCTGGAAGTCTGGAAATGGAGCTATTGGAATTTCAAGAAAGCTCTATCCTAAAGATAAAGTCTGTGATCTGCGTACAACACTTGAGCAGACACAGTGTGGAGGGATGACAGAGACAGCACTCTTGTTGCTCTGAAAGTGAAACCCTTGCAGAATGTGGAGTTCTCTGTTAAATAATTTTATATCAGTGAGAGCACTTGATACTGTTCTTGTCGCTTGGATCGTCTGTCCCTGTGACTAGCTGTTTTCAGCTTTGAGTTATGTTAAATGTGACATCGACTAACAGGTGACCTGAGTACTACATGTGTCTTTCTCTAATGAAATATGAGCCAAAGTGTGACAAGTTATCAGAATACAGAGAACAGCAAGACTACATTATCTATGCAAAAGTTCACCAAGTGCAAATTTGTATCTTTCAATGAAAAGATGTTTGTATCTTCCAAAACTTTGCTATTGTGTTTTTCTTTTCAGATAAAAGATGTCAAAGCATGTATTTCATTTTGAACTAAAAACTTAGTATTCAAGTTTAATTGCAGTGTTGGTACTTTGTGATAAATAAGTGGCTTTTGGGTTGCAGTTCTGGCACATGTCCCTGAAAAGTTTGTCATCCCTGGTTTATACTAAAAGAAAGTTACAATTTTGCAGGAGGTATAAATGAAGCTAAGAAGGTGTGGACATGAGAAAAATGGGTTATGCACATGTAAAATAAAGTTATAATTGCATTAAGTGCTGTCTCTAAACTTTCTTCTTCTTCTTTTTTTTTTAAGTTTCTTTGAGATAGGGTCTCACTTTGTAGTTCAGTCTGGTCCTGAACTCAGCCTCGAACTCACAGCAATCCTCCTGCCTCTGCTTCCTAAGTGCTGGGATTACAGGTGTGAACTACCCGGCACTGTGATATGTGGTGGGTGTGAGTCACCATGCCCGGCATTGTTGTATGTCGTTACTGGGGATCAAAGCAGTGTGAATAGCAGCTAAAATCAAGGGCTAGGATCAGGAGATTTTAACTATTGGAGAAGGGAGAGCGAGTAAAGGAGAAAGTGAAAAAGTGAGAAAAAGGGGCTTCGTGGAGGAGGAACTAGGCTTCTACTTAGGTTTTTAAGGGGCTAGGGAGTCTAGGGCAGGCCTTTATAACTTAGCTATCTAGGGTGGCCTTCTCAGGTGTGCACACATTCCTGGCGTTTCCAGGAACCAGAGGCTGTAAGCCACACTTGTAAGTCTGTCTGTCCCATCTACCAGGAGCTCGTGGGAAGCTGCTAAAACCAACCAGTCATTCCTGATGGGTTTAGGGCAGGCCTGGCAGTAATTAGGTGAAGATTTGTCTGGGTAACATAGAGCTCATCTGTAGTCTCTCACTTAGAAAGCTGAAGCAGGAGGATCATGAATTAGAGGCTAACCTGGCTTACATAGAGGAGCCTTCTCCAAAACAAAAAGAGATTCAAGAAATTTTAAGATATTACCTGATAGGAAGATATTAGTACAATGCATATGACAAACATAAATGGCTTAAAGTCTGAAACCAACACGGAGAAACAGACAAAATCGGTCACAGGAAATGAATCAAACACACTGCTCTAAGTAGTTGATGCAGATGTTGGATGTGCTCTGGAGACTGTTCTTGCACAACTTAGATGCTGTGGTATTCCTGGCCAGAGTCGTCAGCTGGCCAGGTGGTGGCCGAGAGAGGCACTGACTCTTACAACAGAGACGGCAAGGGTGGTGCTCGAACTACAGAGAAAGCCAGGCAGGAGACCTCTGGAAGGAGGAGCTCCCTGGACAGAAGTCCAGCAACAGCCTGTTCAGAGAGAGGCTGAAGCCCTCCTGCATGCTTTGTGTACACCCCAAGTCCAGTGCTCAGGCTGAAGCCCTCCTGGACGCTTTGTGTACACCCCAAGTCCAGTGCTCAGGCTGAAGCCCTCCTGGACGCTTTGTGTACACCCCAAGTCCAGTGCTCAGGCTGCCTTGGAAGAGGATTGTGTTCCCCAGTCTTCAGCAGCAGCCCACAAAAGGAGAAGGCTCCCAACCTTCCATCCCTGCCCCTTGGGAGGGAGAATATATGAAATGCCTACAAATTGGGGCGTCAGTGAAACTCAAATCCAGAGCCCTGTGTGCGAAAGCACTGGTGGCCCCTGACTTGAAGACATACACACCATCCCCATCAAGGACCTGGATCCAGGTGCTGAGAGGGCTGCATCCCGAGGGCCTGTCCAGGAAGCAGTACCTGGGGGCAGCAGGGTGGGCTGGGGCCCAAATATGAGAGCAGAGAAACCTGAGGCTCATGGCCTCCCCCCACCAGCATCTGGGGGCAGCAGGAGAGATCAGAAATCTGACTCTGAGCAGTGAGAAAACTTCTGCCAGTGCTGTATGAACAATCATTTCCTGAGTACAGCAGTACAGGGAAAAAGAGGCCTTGTAGTAACCTGCTCTCCTTTCCCACATAACCAGGAATTTGTGCTGTTCATGCCCATCAGCAGGTGCCTACAGGGGCCCCCAACATGCCCTCCTTGAGACTGCTGAAGAAAGACAGTCCTGGTGCATCACCAAACCTGGGGGCTTGAGAGTGGCGCTCGAGGGAAGGAGACTAGAAAAGCCCACAAACAGACAGACAGAGTGACCACCTAGGCTAGGGTGAGTCTGGTGAAGCACTAGCTGGATGTTGTGGAAGGAAAACACAGACAAATGAGATTTTCCTGCAGAGAAACAAGCAGGTACAGAGGGCTACAGCAAATGTCTACACTGATCAGGGCTTAGGACAGTTTCAGCGCCTTTTTCAGGTTGAAATGGTCAGATCTTGGGCAGACAAAGCCCAGCAATTCAAGATGCCCAGAGAACTCAGCATGGAGGCAGGGACAGGAAGCTGCACTATCCACAGGGCTGACCTGCACTTGAACTCAGCCTGAAATGCAAAAGGAAGTTTGAGGATGTTTTCATTTTGTGCTACTGTAACTGTGCAAAGATTTTTTTGGTCAGTTTTTTTAAAATTTTCTCTTCTCTTTGTCTTTTTGCTTTTCTTCTTTTTCTTTCCCTTTTCCTTCCCCTTCTTTTCTCTTTGCTTTTCCTCTGTCTTGCCTTCTTTCCTTCCCTCTTTTTCCTCCCTTCTTTCACCTGCCATATGCATATTTACTAAAGGTGTCTGTATATGTACAAAAGAGAGTAGTAACCAGTCAGCATTTTAACTCACCCGTGACTTCACAGGTGCGTTAGGCGAATGCTCACCCCAGCCGTGCACAGAGGCACCGGCCACGAGCCAAGTGCAGACACACTGACAGGTTCAGATAGCCCCGCGGACTCCCGCAACCTCCCCGGCACTGTCTGCCTGTGGCACCTGTCCTGTGCTCCCACAATGTTCTCTCAAGCCCTTTCAACACTAAAGATACTCAAGCTATGAAAATAGTTTTAACAGAGTCTGATTGGCCTGATTTCATCCAGTTGAACTGTCTTCTCTCCCTCTTTCTTGACCCAGTTACCCTCCTCTCCCTGTTCTTGTCTCCTCCCTCCCTCAACCTCCCAGTCTATTAGCAGCTGTGTAGTATAATCTGAAGAGGCTTTAATAAGAGGTGATATTTTAAAAGCAAGTTTTAATATACATGATCAATGAATGGCTGGATCTGTTGAGGTTATTACAATCAGCAGAAACTCTCTCCTTGTAACAAAGTGGCAAGGCCAAACCTATTAAAGTGAAGTCAAAGAGGTGGATTAATACCAAGACACAGCGAGGCAAGAACATATCACTGCAAAGAAGAATGAACTAAAGACATTTCCATACCAGCAATACTCTTTCCGTTATCATTGATCCTCAAATCTCAGTGCAGATAGACATGAAGTTGCAAATAGAAACATGAAAAGCTAACAAAATGCCTCTGAACACTCCAAGCCACCTCATGAAAGATCCAAAGGTCACTAGTGAGGAGAAAATAAAAAAATATGCCTGAAATATTCAAAAATGTAAAAGAAGAGACAAAAAATATTGACTTACACTTGTAATTGCATTCTTTTTCTGTTCCTTTCAAAGGAGGCCTTGTAGTAACCTGCCCTCCTTTCCCACATATACCAGGAATTTGTGCTGTTCATGCCCATCAAAAGGTGCCTACAGGGGCACCTGTATCTTTCAAAGATGATATAAATGAAGATAGAATGGACTTAACAGGTAAATTGATTAGTAAGCTTAAAGAGTATGTGAATAGAAAACTAGCAGAGTTCACCAAACAAAGACGTGAAAATGACTTTAATGAATGAAAGGAAAATGAGCCGGAGCAAGAACACCCATGCCATGGCTTTATTAGAGGTGAAAGTTGTCGGGCTGCCTCGAACAGTGTGGAGACCAGCAGGTCTTAGAAGTGCACAAGGTTTCCATGGGGACCTGGTAGGAAGAGACTGTGCAGAGCTTCAGGACTGGCTCAGCCTGGGTGGCAAATGAAGAGAGCTGTTGATAGGTTGGCCTTTGTTGAGCTGGCTGCTCAGTTAGGTTTCTTTCTCTGAGCAAGACAGGCTTTGTTTTTTTTTTCCCTGTGGCTCATTTATGGGAAAGGAAGCCATTTTAGATCTGTCACAGTTTAGGGACTATTTTGCAGGGTGGTGACTCTACAGTGAAGAACTTGAGTCCATGAAAAAGTGTAAACAAAAATCCAAGACATAAGAATTCATACTAGAATTATGGATGATGTGAGAGAAAAATGTCAGGTCCAGAGATGGGTCATTGCAGGTAATAGTATGACCTCAGAGATCCCTTAAAAATCAGCAGAGGAAACTAATTCCACAGGTGCTAGATGACACAAAAACTAACCTTAGTTGGAATCAGAGTAGAGTCAGAACAACAAAAATGGCATAAAACAAATCTGTTTACAGAAAGCATGGCAGGAAACTTTTGAAGTACAGAGAAATAATTCAACATACAGGTAACTAAAGCATATAGAAACTAAAATACACAACCAGAGAAGGACTTCTCTCTTTTTTAAAAATCTTTACTGGTACATTATGAATACACATCATCATCACATTCAGTATTGAAGGTTTGTACCAGAATATGACATGACTTAATTCTAATTTTTTCCCCTTTCCCCTGGACTTCTCTATGAAACATCATTCAAAATTCCAGAAGTCAAACACAAGGACAGAGATAATGGAGAAAACCACAAATCACACAAGAGCAAGCCCCTTAGAGCAGACCCTCAGCCCATACCTTAGAGGCCAGGAGATCTTAATGTAAAGTTTTTCATTCCCTACAGGAGAACAACTTTCAACCAAGTCTAATGTGTTCTGGATATCTATCTTTCAAAATTTATGGAAAAAAAAAGAATAACTTATGAGAAAACCCAGCATAACTAGCACCACCCCAAATTTTTATGACCACCAGGCCAGCACTCCAAAACATTCTCAAAGATATCTTAGACAGATAATAATGCCAATAATGTTTAAAAGGCACATAGAATGAATTTATCAAGCAGAGTGAGCAGTTAAACAAAAGAGGGTAGAAGTAAGGAACAGAAAAAGAATGCAATTACAAGTGTAAGTCAATATCTTTCAGTAATAATGGTTGATGTAAATGGTCTTTACTCCCTAATCACAAGACACAGATTGGCAGATTCAATGAAAAAACAAAGCTCAATAGTATTCTGCCAAGAAGAAACAATTTAACCCAAAAATAAATCCAGAGACTAACAATTTAAGAATTTAAAATAATATTTCATGCATGAGAGCTCACAAGTAAGCAGGATTTGCAAACAAAGTAGACTTCAAACCAAAACTGATCAGAAGAGATAACGAAGATCACTGTGTACTTATCAAGGAGACGATTCATGAGAAAGAGATAACAATTTTAAATATGTATGCATTGAATACATAAAACTTCCATAAAGCAAACACTACTGGCTAAAATGGATCAGATAAACATCACAATAGGGACCTCAACATCATACTATCATAAATAGACCAGCTGCACAGAATACAGCACAGAGATATCAGAGTGGAAACATGTCTGCTGTTCCACCGTATAGCAACAGAGATCTCATTTCACCCAGTTTTTCTTCTGCTAGGTATCTTCTTGAAAGAGTTACAGGAAAATCTGCATACCCAAGTCTATAACCACACAATTTTTAAATCTTAGAATCAGCCTTTATGTTCAATGACAGGGATAAAGAAAATGGGGTATTTATAGAAAATGGAATGATGTGTAATTTACACACAATCATGAAGAAGAAATCACTTTGAGTCCATTGTAGACAAAAGAATGCACCGTGAAATCATGATATGAAGTGAAATACACTACACAAGTATAAACATCACATATTTTCTCTTATATATGTGAAGTATACATAATTTAAAGAGTAAAATCAAAGGTACATAACATGAAATAGAGTAGTAGATTACTGGAAAATGAGAAGGGGAATTAGAGATGAAGGATTATGGGAAGTATCAGAAAGAGAAATTAAAAATAATTAAAGTGTGCTATGTATATGTATCAACTCACTACAGTGAATGTAACTGTTCTTACAGTAAACACGTAGAAACACACATACAAGTGTCAGTAGCACTTCTATTCCCCAGTTACAACTTAAAATGTCTCTGAAATTGCAAAAACTATCCTGATTTATTACAACTCACAGTATTTATATAAAAATGGATAAATAGAGATATACAAACACACTGGGAATACATAATTAACATTTTGCAACATTGTTTGCAACAGCACAAAATACTTCTGCCTCAACTTCTCCAAATGCTGGGAATTCACATATAAACTACCACCTAGGTACCTGATTTTCTTTAATTCTCCTCCTACTAAGCCTCTTTTTTTTTTTGCTGGTAACCATTTAATATATTGAGTGAAATGTAGATTATTTTTTCCTTTCAGGTTTATATTAGAAGTTTTGCTTTTCAAATTCTGGACATAAGTTATCCAGGCTTCAAGTCCCACAGTGAACTGGTGTGGGAAGAGTTTGGCAAGGCCCTGACTCGCAGCCATTTGGAAGTTGCTTTGTCCAACTTCCTCCAGAAACACTGTGGTCCAGACAATGCGTACTTCATCTTGCCAGGCCTAGAACGAAGACTTCAGGCACCACTAGCTACGGGACAAGGAAACTGCTGCCTTCTGTGCTGTGCAGTCCACGTCTCACTGGCCAGCTTCCTAGAATGGCTGAAGAAACTGACTGAAAAGTTACCCTTTTCCTTCTAATTTTGAAAAGAAAGAAGTAAACTTGAAATTACTTCTAACATAGGGAAACAGTAAATGTCTTTAAGACTAAGCTCAAAGGGGAGGAGCCCTTCCGCTAGCCGACTCCTCAGTGCCGTGATAGACAAGCACCTCGCTCCGTCCACTCAGTCACAGCTGTGTCAGCCACACTGTCGCCTCACTGGTGATTTGAAAATTGAGAGAAGATGCCCAAAGCTATCTCAGTGCAGAGTTAACTGGCACCGGGTAGCACTGCGGCTTCTCACCCCGTGGGGTTACGCTGACACTACTGCCTGAATCAGTTCTCTGGAAATCCATGAGATACTAACTACAAGCTGAATTTTTGAAGGGCTGTGATATGCTGAAAGACATTTCGCTTTAATGTAACCAAGTTTGAGCACTGAGTGCTTGTGTGCATTCACATGCATCCTGGTGTGTACACAACTACTAAATCTGAAGAGAAGGGTGGAAGTGTGTGTTCTCTCAGTCCACACGCACACATTGTTCCAACTGTGCCCGCCACCGAGCAACAGTGGCTCTCCCTTGTGCTGGCCTCCTGCGCATTTCCAGCGCCATAAGCTTTCTTCTTGTGGCAGGAAGGGTGCTCCCCCTGTGCGAAGGGTTGCTTCCGGGAAGAGGCTTTGCTAGGGGTCTGGCAGACACTGCGGCACTCGGTGTGCTCGGTAATTTTGTAACTTCTCATTACCGGCACTGGGTAAAAATCTTGGCGATTCTTTCTTGTGATCCTCCTTTTTCCCATGCGTCTCATTGTGATTTTTCACTGATGTAGCCAGCTTCAAACCTTAGCGGGAATTGTTTTAATGACAGATACCATTCAGGAAGCCTAAGTCTCAGCAGAAAATGGCACATTTCTTTAAGTGCAACAAAGAAGTAAGTAAATAATAAAACAGACCATTTCATTTAGTGCCAACTTGAAACAGTCTGTTCTTGCTAATCTGAAACGTCTCAGACACTGACTATCAGAAATTCCCCAATCCAAGGAGGCACAGGGAGAGGTTGCCTTTCTCTCTGAAGTGGGACTGCATGACTTTCCTGTCAGGCTCCCGTGCTTAGCTGGCAGTGTCCACTCTTCCTTTCCAGTCCTGGAAATCCTCTACCCAAGTCACTCTCTGGCTTTCCCGCTGGCTTCTGCCTCATGTCCCTGAGGTTCGTACCTTCGTTACTTTCTCACTTGGTGACAGTTATATGTAAAGCAAATGTAATGAAACCACGATGTTGGGTTATTCTGAGAACTATGTCTAAGGCCTCCGCTATGTACCCAGGGCTCTTCCTCACCTCTGCATCCTCCTGCCCCGTTGATGTCAGCCTCTGACGTCAGGTGTTGGGGTCAGCGGGTCTGTTTCTTCACCCTCGTGTTTCCCACCATCATGCTGGTCACAGGAGGCCTAGGGATGAAAAGCTTCTACTGCGCTCATGAGCTCAAGTCTGACGGTTTCTAACAAGGTTGTGGAATAAAACCTGACAGTTTTTTATTGTGATGGAGAAACGCTTGTTACTGCTTCCCCCCTGGTGGAGGCTGCTTGCACTGAAGAAGTCAAGCCCAGACAGGCCAGGACTGACAGACCGTCCTGACGCTGCCTGGATCCAGCTAGCTAAACCAAAGAAAATCTTGGCTGAAATCAGCCAAATACCTACACCAGGAGTTTCTTTTCCTTACAGAACTTTGAAACGGTTTTTCTGTCTCCTTTCATTCGAAAAGGGCTGCCTAACGAAAGAGCTATTGACAAAAATGTCAGTGTTTTGATCTTCAAATCCATTTGCACCCTCACCCCTTACCCGCCCAGCCGGTCCAGCTCCCACTGCAGTAAAACCCCTCCTCCAGCGTCGCTGTTGATTGCTCAGTGACCACCACAGAGGGGCCACCTGCTCTCTCTAGGCTTCATGAAGAGCCATTGCTCCTGGACAGCACCAGCGCCGAGCAGCCAAGGCTGCGGCGCAGAATTTCTGCGACGAGTCAAAGCGCACGTCTCATCACTTCCCAAGGGGTTTGCTCGGGGCGGGAGCGCGCCTTGTCAGCGATGAGCACCGCGGCCTTCTGCCAGCCTCTCACGCGGGGTACGGCTGCGGGTGCGCTGACTCGCAGGATGTAGCTAAGCAGCAGCGGCAGTGGCCAGTGCCCTAAACTGTAATGTTGAAGTATTTTCTTAATTTGGAGAATGAGTAAGGAGAGGCATTCAATGGAATCCAAATAGAATTTGCTAAATTACATTTATGTTACAGGTTCGATCTCACTCCACAGCCTCCAAGCATGAGTTCTCCATGTTGCTTATCGTGTCTTGCAGCCTGTGCACAGAACACATGCCCAGACTTCCAGTTAGCATGCTCAGCTGTTTAGTCTGTTTTTCTACACATGGAAATATGAGTGAAAGTTAATTAGAGTCATAGCTCCTAAAAATTACGTTGCTTCTTTGTCCTAGTTTGTGAGACCTCCTGACTCCTCAATGGATTTTCTTAGTTAAAATTATTCAACTTATTGACATAATTCCTTTTTTATTTAATTTATCTTATTCTTATGAAACTTAGAGATATTTAAGCAATAAGGTAGAACTTTATCATCAAGCTGGTATGTAGAGGTGTATTCTCTAGCACAGTTCAACATCTTTTTAATTTTGCTACAAACATTATTATTGATAAAATACAGTACTTGATTCTGATTTAATTGCTGCATATCAGAAAGCATACATGACTCTGTGTCACATCCAAAGGAAATTTTGGGGTCTCTTCTATCACTGAAGATACAAAATATATATGTGAAATAGTTTGCTAAATTTTGGCAAATAAAAACTTTAGTAGAATATAACAGCCAGTAGGAAATGATATGATTTTCTATTTGATCCAACTGTCTCACTTCATTTTACACTCAGAAACTGATCAACTTTATCATTCATGTCTTGTCTTATGTTTCTAAGCATTTCTCTGTCATGCATCCCTAGTATGTTAAACATACAAAATAAAATGTACTTATGTCTTTAAAAGCTACCCTTACTATAAAAGGATGATAGAAAGGAGTCCAGATGTCTTGAGTTTCTATTAAATTCAGTATTTGTATTTTTAAAGGATTAAAATAAATTGATAAAGCAAAAAATATTAAAAAAAATAAATTGATAAAGCAAAAAAATGCTAACCCATTTAATGAAATGGGTTCTGGTCCTGTTTTTGCCATTTCCTTTATTGTACAATATAATCTAGTGTTGAGTGTGACATTATTTATAATAGTCATATAGCAGAAAGAACCCATAAGTCCATCAACTAATGAAAGGATAAATGAAAGATTTGTATAAAGGAATGCAATTTGGGAATAAAAAGAATAAGAATTGATAAACACTGAAAAATAGATGAATTCTGAAAACACTGCTCATGGAAATAAATCAGTCCAATTCAATTCATAGAAATGTTCACAATGGACAAATCCACAAAGTGAGCGTGTAAACTGGTGGTCGAGGGTAGGGAAGGTTAGCGTGAAGATGTGACACTGCTGAGGTATAAGGTTTTTTTCTGGGGGTGATTAAAATGTTCTGAATTTAATCATGATAGTTTTCACACAACCTTGTGGATCCATTAAAAATCACTGAGATTAAGCCCTGTAAATTGGTTGTTTATATGGTATTTAAATTACATCGAGTCAAGCTGTTAATTTATATATCGTAGCAGACAAAAATCACTCTGGAACTTAGAATCAATTAGACTTTTTTAATATTATGTGACAATTTGACTTCAATTTTATAAGGCATCAGACACTACATATCTCACAACTATGCAAATGTAAGACAACACTGTTTAGATGTCATATTAGAAGTATGTGAGGGGGTAGTAAGTTTTTCAAAATTCTTTTGAAAGGCACACAACACAGCAGTGGGAGTGCATGGGCTACGTGTTGAGTGTAATAGCCATTCCAGTTGTCACTGGAGCGTTTATTGCTCCTCTCAGTGTGACAGTTGCAGTAGGAAAAGGTAACCAAATATTTTTTCACTTAGCCATTAATGCATGAAAACAGGACCTCAAGAAATGCTTATTAAGTGTCTGAGGCAGCTTTCCAGTGTTTGGTTCACTTTCTTATGAAAAGTAATTGCCCCCAGAAAAGCTATTCTATTTGCAGAGCGAAAGAAAAACGTGAAGATTTGCACAAAAAATCCTACAGCTTCCCTTACATCCGTCAATTTTCTCTCTGAGCTTTGCTTTGTTCAACAACAAGTTTCAAAGAGCCCAGTTTAGAGGCCACTGCTCTCTCAGATGTGAGCTGTGGAAAGAAAGAAAAGGTTTGAAGGGCAAGGACTGAATCACAACAGAGCGTGTACTGAGGACTGGGAGTAATTCCTGTCACGTTCCCCTCACCGCTTTCTACAGTTTTCTAAATTTTGCTGTCCCTTTGTGTTTAAGAATAAGGAAGAACCTCTCTGATCTTTGCCAAGACCCCAGGAGCCAGTAATTCATTAACAAGCATCCCAGAGTAGTAAACATTTTATGACACTAATCAATCAGCTACAGACTCCTGGTATTACTGACCATCAACCTTTCAACTCAGTCCTTCCTACAAGTTTACAGTGTTACAGAACTGAGTTAAATACAGAGATAGCTGCCACCATATAAATCCCTTCACAAAGAAATCAAATAGAGAGAGGAAGCAGTAAGCACCTAAAGATTACTCAGAACATGCTTTGTCAGTCCTGCCATCTGTGATGAATTAGCAATTTTTACTCAGTCTGGAAACATGCAGAAGTTTCTCCCATCCAAACAAACTATAATTAACAAAAACACTAATTTCCTGAGAATACTGCAAGGTTTTCCCACACCACTTCACAGTACACAGTTTATAAAAAATGCAGCTTTGCTTCCTCCATTCTACTTTCTCTCAAATCCACTCGTCAGATGACACAATCTCCACTATGCCACTGAAGCACTACCTCTAAGCATCAGTGGTATGCATTTCCCTCGCTCGTCTGCCAGCAGCCAGCAGCTTTGGCGCAGTATTCTTTTTTGTTTTTTGAAATCTTTATTGGTACATTACATATGCACATCAAGATTGCACTCAACAATGAGAATTTGTACCAGTATAAGACACAACTTAATTCTCATTTTTTCTCTACCACCCCCACCCCAATATACATAAAATTTGTTTCTTTTCTTTTTTGTTATAATCTCATTATTTTTCCCCCTTCACCCTATTTTGCTTTGAGTATTTTCTATTCCACAATATATAACATACAATTCTAGAACTCATTTACATCTTTATTTTCTCATACCAGTGAAAAGATGCGGTATTTACCTATCTGTGACCTATTTATTTCACTTATGAGGATATCCTCAAGGTATGTCCATTTAAGTAGAAATGATTCAAACTTACCATTTTTTATGGCAGAGTAATACTCCATTCTGTAGAAGAACCACAGCTTTCTTATCCAGTCTCCAGCTGATGGACATTTGGGTTGTTTCCAAGAGGTAGCAAACACAAACTGAGCTGCTATAAACCTGGGTGCACATATGTCACTGTTGATGAGTCTTTTAATTCTTTTGTGTGTATACCTAGCAGAGCGATGGCTGGGCCAAATGAGACCTCCAATCCTAGCTTTTTGAGGAATCTCCAAACTGATCTCCACAGGGGTTGTACGAGTCTACAGTCGGGAGAAGAAGGGTTCCTTCTTCTCCACAGCCTCACCAACATTTGTTGCCGGCTAATTCTGAAATTGCAGCCATTCTTTGTGGAGTGAGATGAAATCTCAGTGTTGTTTTCATCTTTTGGCTCAGTATTCTTGTCCCCGGAGAGCACTGGCGTGCCAGAGCTTTCTAGGACACCATGCAATGGTTTTCCTCTTAGTGTCTCTGCTCTTAATGTCCTTCCCTGCCTCTTCAACCTTTACCTCACTGAGCTCTATGCATTGAATGCTGTAGGCTTAATCATATGATTACTTCTGCATTCTTTCTACATTAAATCCTTTAAGAGCCTGAGGACTTTAACTCTGCTGTTTGATGACCATTCCCAAGTTCATAAGTCCAAATGAAAGTTGGTACTTTCAAAACCAAACTCTGGATATTCTCACCCAAGACTGCCCTCCTCAATCCTTTCTATTGTTTAACCTAAACACCCTGAACCCATACCTGACTCTTCTTATATGTATAACCCACACCCAATATTTAATAAACATAAATTGAGCTCTAGATTGAAGAGGGTATCTTTGAAAATAACTTTAAATGTATTCCTAATAGGCAAGTTAATTTTTTTTTTTTTTTTTTGTACCAGGAACTGAACTCGAGCCTTCATGAGACAGGCACAGAAACACTGAACTAAATCCATGGCCCGTGCAAGTCAATTCTAAATTGTTTATAAAAATGTAAAACCTTAAGAACAGCCAAGATTCTCTCAGAACAGCAATATAGAAGTGCTTTTATAATATATTCAATATTTTATTTTGTATTGATTTGAACATCTAGATGTAGACGAAGAAACATCTACAGTAAGATTTGACCAGTCCTCAAGAAAGCTAAATTAACATAAAATCAGCCATCACCACACAGTCAGAACTTAGCTGTGGGTGAAAGAGATCACCTTCCACAAAATAAGGGAGCTTCATCCTGTTTGTGAGAGGCCTATATCATATCTTTTCTCTGGTATGAGAAAAGGAAGATGTATAGATAGCTGATATTGCAAAGTAGAAAATATTTAAAAGGAAAGAGGGTGTAGGGGTAAATAATGAGGGGGAAAAGAAGGTGATAGTAATTTAAAAGGGAAACAAAGCTAATGTATATAGAGGGTGGAGGGTTCCAGGGTGGTGGAGGAAGAGGAAAAAATGCGAATCAAGTCTTGTCATATTCTGGCACAAACTCTCAGTGTTGAGTGCAGTGATGAAGTGTGTTCATAATGTACTATTAAAGATTGAATTTAAAGGAAAAAGACTGAGGGGCCCAAAGAAGGACTTTAACTTGCAAGCTTCGTATTGAAGAATGAAGCACTACATTCCCCTTCTAATCTCTAGCCTCTCAGGCTCCCCTGCAGAAATGAACTGATCAGCAACTACGATTTCTTGACTCTCTCTCTCCGTTGACCTTTTCCATATATATTTTTCATTTTTAAAAATTAATTGATTTTATTGGTACATTTTATATACATATCATGATCACAATCAATATTAAAGATTTGTACCAGTATATGACATGACTTAATTCATATTTTTTTCCCATTCCCCTGCCCACTCTATAGAGGGTTAGTAAACATTAAGACAGATCCTCTACTAGAATGTGAAAAATGTGAAAAGAAAGCAATTGAAGGAATTTCACAGTAACTAAATTAGCAAAAATCAGGATCATCTGTTATCAGCCTTGGTGAGACTATTAATGCCTACTGATCTTATATTGCTCTGGCAGAAGTATAAATTAATGAAAAACTTTTGTAAATAACAACTACAAGTAAAATTGAGCATTTACACATGATATATTGAGCAATTCTAGTTCTAGATATACACCTAGAGAATTGTGTAGCTCTTGCCCATGAGACAAGTACAATAATACTGTAGCAACAATGTTAAAAATCAAGAGAGGAGTGGAGTCATCCAAATTACTATGAATAGCATAACAGAAAAAAGAGAGAAAAGCTTGCAATGTATTAGAAAATCATAAACTATAACTCCAAGTTATATCATGTATTTACTGTTAATAATGTGTAGTATAATGATCAAAATAAGACAAAACTAAAAATCATTTGGTATATATTCAAATGCAGCATAACTATCAAAAAACAGCAAGAAAGCAGGGGAAAATAAAGAAGAGGAGGAAAAAATTTGGTAGTAAAAAAAGGAACAGCTTGTATATAAGGAGTGGGAGGACAGGAGAAAGGAGAAAAAGTGAGAGTCAAGACGTGTCATATACAGACACAAGTTCTCAGTGTTGAACGGGATCATAATGTGTGGATAAATGTACCAATAAAGTCAATTACAAATAATAAAACTTTTAGATATTCACCCCCCCCCCGCAAAGAACGAAATTAGGAAAAAGTGGTTAGCATCATTTCAAGGAGGATGTTTGGGATGTGACTGGGAAAGGGGCATGTGGGGCTCAGAGTACTGGAGATGTGCCACTCCATTAAGTCAGTGGCATGAGCATTCCTTGCACCACTACCTCTTATTGGTAGTCTCCCATATGTAACTGCACTATATGTGTTCTTATATATGTAAAATATATTTCAGAATGGATCAGAGTACAACCAAAAGAGGACTCTATAGACAACTAAAACCAGGTGGTAAGCGATTATGACAAAGCAGGTACATATGAGGTAACAGGCTGGCAGAGTGTACAAGGACAACAGGTTAGATAAAGGGAGGAGTCAAGTCTCAAAATGCCTCATGTGCAGAGGACTTTGGATTTTGTCCAGGAGATAAGTGCTTCCACAGTGACTCCCTCAGTTCAGACTCCAGTTTCATTTTATCTCACATCCTGAGCCTATTGCCTTCTGAATCAGGAAAGGTCTCAGATAGACAGTTCACTCTGTGATTGGTGAGAGAACACTCCAGTGCTGCAGACAAAGCAAAGAGAAATAACCCTTATGTTAGATGGTAGTGAAAGCGCAGCTGCCCAGGCCGCAAGATGGCGGATGGCGGCCAGTGTGCTGGCTGGGGGTTGCTGTTGCTGTTGCTGTTTTTGACATCCAGCTCACATGTGGAGATCCAGCTCTTTCCCTCACTGCTGCTACGTTGCAACCCACTTCCCATCACCTCTGAGGCTCACACCAACTCTTTTCTCCCTGTGCACTGTTGAACTGGCATCAGCATTGTAAGAGTTGTAGGGAGAAACCAAAAGTAGTTTCTCCTTCTGATTTCCAGTAATTCCCAAAAGTTTCCAGGAAGAACAGCACCTTGACAGTGAGGAGACTACAGGGTCCAAACTTCCCAGAAGAGAAGAAATTGAGCTCACAGCGAATTAGCAAGAGCCTGGCAACTTTATTGTTTGTGCCGTACCAGGGACTGAACTCTGAGCCCCCTACTCATAGGTTCTACCACTGAGCTGTATCACTGCTGCTTTTTGCTTTTTATTTTATGTTTCTATAGTATTGGGGAATGAATCCAGGGCTTTCACAGTGAGATCCATTCATTATTCACTTTTTTGAGTCAGGATCTCCCTAAGTCGCTAAATTGTCCAAGCTGGGCTCAAATTTGGTATCCTCGGGCCTCAGCCTCCAATATAGCTGAGGTAACAGGTGTGGACCACCACAGCTCGTTGGCAAACCTTTTGAAAACAAAGTCCTGGCCATTTTTTCTTCCACATTTCCTACTTTATGCATGGAAAGCTATCGATAGCCTCTGAGGCATGCATGGGCCATCCTCCACCTCCTGCTCGTACAACCACAGTCCCATCCACCCTTCACAATTTCATTCAGATCATATTTTGGCTCTAACATGGTATTCACGATCATGAAGCTTCTCTGTGCTGCCCTGTTCATTTATTGACCGGTGAGGGTGAATTCTTGCATACATTGATTTAATTCATAGGCCTTTCAAAGAAGACTGAACCAGCTCTGTTCTTTTAAGAGACTGAAGTCTGAATACCTGGAAAATAAGGCAGCTAAGGAATTCCAACGCAGAATGTTAAGTTTTGTATAAGGGTATCATCTATGATTTGAGACAAAGCCCAACACAGCTTTTGAAAGCGCTGAAAGTATTCCTCCTTTATGTAAAGCTTCCAGAAATGGGGAAGTTTAGGAGGCAGCACCCTATCGTGTTTTCAGTTTAGAGGCTCCTGTCATTCTGCTCTGATATCCCTAGCATGTAGCTTTCACTGTGAGACAGTCTGGGCTCCATGACAACTCTAGGGTATCCCACCAGCACATCCACCTGTGGGCTAGCTCAAAGGGCAATGTGAAAGATTTGGGAAGAAAAATGTAGCTTAAAATTGTAGCATTTTGTGCTGAATAGCAACTTCACTTACTTCTTAAGGGTTAGTAATTAGTCGCTAGCTACGAATTTGCAAAGCATAATGGGAAATTAATTACTATAATGTGTATGTTTCTGCAAATTAGGTGGGGATTCTGTCCTCAGAAGATGAGATTGGACATTGGTTAGCCGTGTGCATTCTCAGCCACAAATATAGTGCATTATTGGGTCCGGGGATTTAGCTCAGTGGTTTCAGTGCCTGCTTTGCAAGTGCAAGGGCCCGGGTTCGATCCCTGGGAACCACACGCAACAGTGCTTGGCATGGAGACTCATGCCCACCAACAATCAGAACCACATTCCACAGTGCTGGTGTGGTGGCTCATGCCTGTAAATCTAGCACTTGGAAGGCAGAGGCAGGAGGATTGCTGTGAGTTCAAGTTTAAGCTCAGGGCCAGCCTAACTACAAAAGCAAGACCCTATTTCAGATATGTATGTATGTATATGTGTATGTATGCGTGTGTGTGTGTGTGTGTGTGTGTGTGTATGTTATATTAATGCATTATAGGTATTTAAAACAAAAACCCACACTGGGAAGTCAGGAGAGCGATAAGAGGGAGTTAGTGTCTGTCAGGCCAGCTCACCCTGATTTAGAGACGCTGCTCCCACAAGGTTGTCAACCCTGAGAGAAGCACTCCGTCCTCCTCGTACCTGTGACCCCTCAAAAGGATTCAAGTCAGAAGAATCAATACAAACCTGTCAACTTATTTGTGGTAGATTGAGAAGAAAGTGATGAAGTTTTTGAGTAGGAATAGAGGAAAGTGTGCCATTTCGCTAAAATTTCCAGTTTTAAAACTTCAAGAAAAAGAATTGCCTCAGGCCTCTTATTACAAAGGCAGTCTTCACAAATAATACTCAAAAACATTTGTAACCACGTAAGCTTAACTATCCTCAGTGGCTGGTGTGCCTCCCCTCTCACTGGCAGAGCGCTCCTCTCAGTCCACGCTGGTAGTCCTACCTCAGCCCAGAGCCTCACAGACAGGCCCATTTCCAGGTCCAGCTGGACCACAGTCTAGATGTATGCAAAGGACTCGGGATGGCAAAGATGAGGCCTTGCCGTCTGTCATACATGGTCCTGAGAATAGGTGGGACTATAAAACAACATTTGGCTGTTACAGTAACTGATTTATGGATGAACCACATTAACTATTTCTCATGTTACAAGGTTATGCAAAGTTGAATATGACAGCCTCTCTTGAAAGAATAAAAAACTTGGAGGCAAATCCCCAAAAACCAAGGGAAATGGAAGAGAAGCTGTTACCACACATTCTCTTATTTCACTGTATTATATTCAGAAAGAAAGCTCCTGTGAGATGACTCCTGGTTTACCCAGAAGTGAAACCAAAGGTTAAATAGCCACTGACTTTCCAGGATGGTTTCATTTTCTGTTTCTGAGAAATAGATGACTATTTACAGCAAATGATAATCAAGACAAAGCTGATAGAAATGCCACTGCTCCATCTAGATGCTGACTAAGGCTGGATCTTGCTGGAGACCCAGTTCAGCTTGAACCTAAATCATATCTTGACCTCTCCAAATGCTTCTTTCCAGTTGTCAGCTCCGAAGCAGTTTGCCAGAGTCTTGCCCCCAGCTGCTTCTGCTCTGCCCCGGACAGCATCAGCTGGGTGTGGAGGCGGGAGAGCAAGCTGTGTCTCGGAACAGGCTTGCCACGTGGGCACGGATGGGCAGCATGTTGGAATGTGGATTTCTGAGGATGCTCGTGGTGTCCTTTCAATTGCTCCTCAGCAAATGAGGTCAGCCTTTCCTATCTCTCAGGAATAAGGATAACTTCTCTGTTGTTTTTCCAGTTTTCACACGTGATGTCTTGTGAGGAAGCCACGAAGCCCCACTTCCTGTCTAGGATGGCAGAGCTGTCAAGCAGAGCCAGATGATAAGCTTATAAGTTTGGGTCATCTAAAGATAACAGGAATTCAGTGTTTGTGTCAAGACACAAAGACCTTTTGAGTACAGAACCTGAAGGAGGCCATATGCTCCTTATGGAGGCAGGTTTTCAAAAAGCACCAGCCAAGTAACAGAAATCCAGGGCTCCAAGTGGGCTGAAGTGTTCAGTCTTGTGAGAAATGGAAAACAGCAGCTGAGTCAAAGCAGCACAGATCTGTGACGGACCTCAGGCTTCCGACCAACACTCGTGTGGCAGATGATGAGCCAGAACACTGAAGTAAAGTCACCGGTTGCAGACCTCGTCCCAAAAGACTTCACTGGTATCTGCACTTCAGTGCTGAGTACACCCGGTCAATTATTGCTACCTCTGACTGAAATAAAGCTGCATATTAGCTAAAATGTATTTTATTCACTTAATAGTTGATTATATCAGCTCAGTGTGGCTCACTGCTTTCTTTTGGCAAAAAGAAACCAGAGTCTCAGGAGTGTAAAATGGCCTAATGGAGAATTGGACCATGGCTGTAGAAATCTTTAGTGAACTTGAGAAGTCTCTTATACTTCAAGCTATAGTTTCATCATCTTCGAACATAAGATGGTAGTCACCTTGCTGGGAGAAAAGGATTCCAGATGGTATATGAAAAACAACAGCTTGCTGTTGATACTATTTATGTTCAATAAATAGTAATGATTATCAATGTTGTTATTAAATATGAGGAAAAGGAATTGCCAACTTTAAATTGAGAGACATCCCATTGAATCAGTTCTCCACAGATTGTCAACATTTTCATTCATAAAGCAATTCTGGTTTGTTCATCTGCCTACTCACATTTAAATCTTAATTTAAGTTCTTTATCTGCCAGGAAGTGCTTTACTGCACTCTGTCCCGAATCACATTAGTTCTTGGGAACATCTCCATCCCAGGTATGTTTGCTGTATTCTGAATGTTTCTCAGGTTGTCATGGTTTCTAGTACTTATTTCCAGTCTGTAGCAGAATATTTGAACTGAGATGCTACCAGTTAAAGGGAAAAAAGTGTTCTGACTAACAGCTTCTTGTAATATGGTCACAAGTGGCCAGTTAAGCCTTGTACTTTACATACTTATAGAACACGATCATGACACTTATTTCACAAGTTTGTGGTGACAGGGACACGGACTGGTAATACCCGGCCACACATCAGGCATTTTAACACCGTGTTTGTTCTCTCTCTTCAAACACTAAATCAAGTCCAGCTGTTTCCTTAGCACACAGACATCGTCACCTCTTCTCCCTGGTCTTTTCTTTTTTTTTTTTATCTTTATTGGTACATTACACAAACACATCATGATTGCACTCCATAATGGGGATTTGTACCAGTATAAGACACAACTCAAGTCTCATTTTTTCCCATAGCCCTACCCACCCTACCACCCCCCCATATACATAAAATTTGTTTCCTTACTTTTTTGTTACAATCTCAACATTTTCCCCTTTCACCCTATTTTACATTGAGCATTTTCTATTTCACAATATATAACATACAATGCTAGGACTCATTTACATCTTTATTTTCTCATACCAGATAAAAGATGCGATATGTACCTATCTGCGCCCTATTTATTTCACTTATGAGGATATCCTCAAGGTATGTCCATTTAAGTAGAAATGATTCGAACTTATCATTTTTTATGGCAGAGTAGTACTCCATTCTGTAGAAGAACCACATCCCTGGTCTTTTCTTAGTTTATTCTGTCCACTTCAATCACTTAAGGACATGTAACTGCAGAAAAAGTAAAGATCTTCTCACAAGTGGCCCTTCTCACTGTCTTTACTATCCATTCATCCAAACTGAACTGACCCAGAGCAGGTGGAGTTTCCTATCTCGGCATGTGACAGCGTGTGTGCTCAGTGTGGAGCCCTTGTGAAGTGCGTGTCTTTAGAATCACAACTGGTCTTTGCTATCTGTGGACTTCAGACAAGCTACTTTTGTCAGCCCTATTTC
>PVIR01006532.1:0-65131 GCA_004026965.1 Petromus typicus
ACACACACATACATCTGTGGGGATTTTACAGCGTGTTGTATACGTATTTATGAAGGTAAAAAGTTTTAACTTTTTCCTTCCACATCTCTGCATTGTTTGGCTTGTTGCAAAGAATATGTGTCACTTTTGTTATTTAGAAAGATAATCCAAGCCAAGTGCAGTGTGCCTGTAGTTCCAGCTACTGTGAAAGCTGAGATAAAAGGATAGGTTGAGCCCCAGAGCTCCAACAAGCCTGAGCAACAGAGTAAGATGCCATCTCAAGGAAAAAAAAAAATGTAATCCAGTAATTGCTTAGGAAGTAGGGTGAGGCAGAAGGTCACATGCTCACAAAACAGCAGCATAGACATTACCCAGTTGAGCACAGAAGAACGGAGTGCAAAGTATTGCCTGTAATCGGCTGACCTGAAAGATGGACTCTGACTCTCACCCAAACAAAACTTGCAGTGGCTCCTCGTGGTCTTTATGGGAATAAAGTCCAAACCTCAGTCCATGTGCCCTATCTCGTCACCCTAACACAGCCTCGATTCTTTACCACAGCCACCAGAGCTGTTATGATCCTTAGAAAGCTCCATTCAGAGGCCGGGGAGTTAGCTCAGTGGTTCCAGCAACTGTCTTGCAAGCGCAACGACCTGAGTTCCATCCTTGGTAACCACATACAATACTGGGCGTGGAGACTCACGCCCAGCAGCAATCAGTACCACATACCACAGTGCCAGGCATGGGGGCTCACGCCTGTAATCCCAGCACTTGGGAGGCAGAGGCAGGAGGATTGCTGTGATGTGAGTTGGAGGCTGAGCTCAGGGCCAGCCTGAACTACGAAGCGAGATCTTGTCTCAAAAAACCTAAAAAAATAAAATAAAAAGAAAGCTCCATTCAAACAGCAGCGTCTGCCCAAAGTGCACCCCCCTTTCTGGTCTCTTTTGTTTTGTTTTGTTTCTTGAGACAGGGTCTTGTTCTGTATATAGTGTAGGGTGGATTTAAACTCACTATATAGCCCAGGCTGGCCTTGAACTTTCAATGATCCCCCTGCCTCAGCCTCTGGCATGTGCCACACCCATGTTTGGCTGTGATCTCCTAATTCCCATCTCTAGCTAATTCCTCCGCTCAGTTAAAATACTTTCCTCTTGGGAGGCTCCCCTGAATGTCCCTAAACCCCAGTTTAACCATTTAACCCGCCCTCTTCTTGTTTTTCCAGTGCTGAGGATTGAACCCAGGGCCTGGCACATGCTAGGCAAGTACTCTACCACAAAGCTACAACCCTGGCCATCAGCTCACCTTCTAAATCCTCCCATATCATCCTGGACTTAGACTACTAAAAAGAATACTTTTGGCATTGACCTACAACTGTCAGTTTAACTAGACAGCAAATCCTTAAGTATTGGGGCAGGTATTTTTCCTTTTGCTTCTTTAGTACCTAGAACAGTAAACAAAACTAGGGATTTATGTTTCTTAAATAAATGAATGCTTTTAAATACACAAGCCAGATATCTACTTCTTGCTCTTCCTTATTTCTCAAAAAACTTTCTGATTTAATTCCTTGTCTTACGTATGTCAGCCCACAGTCAGAAAGTTTCCAGCAGATTCTATTAGGACAAGTCCGGTTTCACGTGACAAGTGCAGTGCTCAGTAAAAACTGATAACCGACAAAGGGATTTGATATGAGCTTCATATTTTGGTGAATCTAATGACTGCCTCGGAGGAAAACAACAACTTCCGTGTGTTAATTGAATCACATCTCTGAGTGCTTAAAACAAAAGGAAGCAGCCCTAAACTATGGCAAAGTTACTATGATAAAGACCTCTGGAGAGGCACTTTCTAGGCACATCAAGATCTTCACTCATCTATTCATTCAGCAAATACGTATTTAACAACTCCCACAATTGTCAATCTTTGCTCTAAGCAAGGAGAATATTGTAGGTAACAAGACAAACAAACCCCACCATAGTGGAATCACATTCTACTCGGGGCTAACAAAGATCTAGTGTATTAGTTTATTGTGACCAAATACATGAAATAAACTTATAAAGAAGAAAAGTTATTTTGGCTCATGGTTTGAGAGATTTCAGTCCTGGATCATTTAGCCCTGTTGCTCTGGGCCTCTGGTGACAGCACATCGTAGCACAGGAGATCAGTTTCTCTCAAGGCAAACAGAAAACAGAGAGAAACAGGAAGCGGCCTGCATCCCAATATCTTCTTCAAAGGAGAGAGGCCAGGGCCCTGACTTCCTTCCACTCGGTCCTACCTCTTACAGGTCCCCCCAGCACCTGACAGCATCACAGGCTGGGGAGCACCCCTTGGACACAAGGGCCTCTGGGGAATAGTGAAGATCCAAACTCCAGCGAAACACTAGAAAGTGAATTAAGCAGGATAGAGAATAGTTAAAGTCAGAAGAGAGCTCTTTAGACATGGTCAGAATAAGACTTCTCTGAGAAGTGGACTTCTGTACTAAGCCTTAAATTCTGAGAACAAGTCGACTGTAAGACAGCATGGAGGTAGAGAATTCTATGCCTACAGAAAAGCTAACACAAGGACTGAGATGGGAATGAGCTTGGACTATTCCAATAAAGACAGGAAATCAATGCGGCTGGAGCATAGTGAAAGAAAGTAATTTGAGAGCATTCAAAGGGAAAGGAATTTGGGTTTTAGTATAGTTGCAAGGAAAAGACATTACTGAGGAATAAGCAAGAAGGACAGAGTCCAATTTATATTGTTAAATGGCTGGCATACAATGAATTCCAAGATGGCAAGAGTAGAAACCAAGAAGACAGGGAAGAAGTTATTGCCAAGATTCAAATGAAAGGTGGTGATGGCTGAGAGACTGAAATCTCTCAAACAAGGATGAAAGAAGCGGACATGATGTGTACAGATTTCACGTAAACTTTAGAGGTCAGTAGAATTCAGTGTTAGGTTGGACATAGGAGTAAAGAGAAAAAGAATTAAAGAATTAAAGTTATGACTTTTTGGTTCTCCTGGGAAATTCCTGCACCTGCTTACCAGTAAAAAATCAGATTTTACTGCAGAACTTCCTCTTTCCCTCACAAAGAAAAGCCAGCCCAAATTTCTGTTGGTGAGTGACAATAATTTAATCTAGATGATCAAAAACAGTCTATTTTGCATCTACCTTAGTCAATAATACTATATGTCAAAGAAGTTTACAGCAAAGAAGTATTTTCTTTCTCCGAAATTAACTTTTCTGATGATTTAATATACTATATTACTCAAGAAGAATTCCATAGAAATTAACACTTTGAAAATAAAACATGCTGATTACTGTGCACAAGTCTACAAAATACATATAAAGTATTAGAGAAGAAAGTAGCATTGGCTACATCTCGATGGCTAAAAGAACTTAAAACTCCAACCCCACTACATATCATGTTCTCCACAAAGGACTGTGGGTTTAAGTTTCAGGACGCCCCAGTAAAGCACTTCGCTTCCCCACCAAGTCGTAAACCAGATAAGAAATAGGCAAGAGTAGACAGGCGAAAACCATCACCACTACTGCTAAGCTGATGCTGGAAACATGGTGAGAAAGAACCTTCCCCACTGAACTGCAGGCCACTGCAGCCCGGCACTCCCCCGTCCGCACACCGTGGAGGCAGCACACAGAACCAGAACAAAACATAGGCTTCCGGGAGCCTTGCTTCCAGAGCAAGCGAGGCCGCAAACATCGAGGCTTCTAACCACATTTCTCACTGAGAAGTACCTTGTGGGGAAGAGGCCAGAAGCGTTCATATGACCCTTGCAATTCTATCACACTTCACTAATTTTATTCTCTTAGCCATCACACTGAGGCCTACCTTGGGTTTCCATGAGTCCTCCCAAGGACAACGCGGGTTCAGATGGCTTTAAGGAAATCAGTTCCATTTATTCAGCTTTCACCCTCTCCTTCCCAAAACGCAGCTGTCTGAAGTGTGACTGAGATTAAGCCGTCACATCAATCCCATTTTGCCAGCTCCCTTCAAAAATTGTCACTTCCCACACATAAAAGACAGGCCTCCTCCCACCCGACACAGATCTTACTGTGGCAAATTGCTTTGAAGTGCAGGAACCTTGAAGGCATCATGCAAAAAACCAATTCTAAGTACTAACATCAAGATTTAATTTAATCAAGGTGTAATAAACCTACAGGAGGATTTGCTAGCCTTCCTTATCCTATGCATATTTCAGGTGAGAAGAAAGCATTATGTCAAAAAAAAGAGTATTTTGGTCTGTGTTGGGGTACTCAGAGTCCCAATACACTGAAACAGGGAAGGTAGGAGTTATATAATACTGTTTGTCTAATGTCATTTTCTCTTCCATTCCCTGCTAATGTAAAGGGATATGCTTGAGAGTGAAAAGAAATACTGGAGGAGGTAGAGCACTACTTGCCCCAGGTAGCAAGCCGGTAGTCAGGTATCAGGCTTCACCTGACCTCTCTCAGCATTCAAATATGCAAGATTTGCAAGAAACATGCCAGGCATGCCAGTCAGCTCCCAGGCACATCCGCTGAGTAATGAGGACACATCTGACACAAAATCCCATTCTCCCTTCTCTCAGCACACACTGCATATGATTTCAAGGAGAAACAATGGAAAATTGTTGCAAATTTCCTACAAACAGATTAATAGTATACGAGAGAGGAAGTACGTTATAGTACATATAGCAGGGGTATGTTAATATTTTATGTTCTTGAAAAATTATTCAAACTTGTAGAAAATTGTTCATTAATTTTTGTCAAAATTATTGACCACATTAAATCCATATTCTTTATCCAAATAAATCTGCTCATTGTTACCTGCTAACCACTTCCCATCTGCTCATTCCTACCCTTTAAGTTAAGGCTTAGTTCTCTGTTGTAAATAAAGCATCTAACAGCCTTGTCTTTTATGTGCACGAGTCTCACGCGTAATTGTTTCCTAATATATTCTCCTTATTTTGTCTCCTAGCAAAAAGATACATTCATCTGTACATACATGGGATAACCGGAGAGGGAGAAACTTTAGTAACTAACTCAAAAAGATGTCCTCAAATTGACTTTGACCCTCTCTCATTTGAAATATCCAGGGAGAAATTAGGTTCAGAGATTAAATTACTTGATCTTCTAAATCACAGCCCAAAGTAATTGGCTAGTTTCACGTTGGCCCTTAAGTTTCCTCATTACTCTGGCCCCAAAGCAAAAATTTAATGTCCAGCAGTGAACTCTCTTAGCCCTGTGAAATGAAGTTCAAATAGCAGGTTTGCCATTCTCTGCAAGCAAACATAGCTCCACAAACCACAAACTTCGCTTCCACCCAGGAGCTGACTTTGGCAAGTTTATCATGCTTCCCTTGGCAAGGGCAAGCACTATGAAACTTGAGCTATGAGGTACCAGAGGAAAAAACACACTTCCTGGCTGCCAAGACAAAGGAGAAAGGAAGAAGGTGGGCTTCACACATCGGAACCTAGCTGGGAGCCTGGAATAGAGTCAAGTTTTCTGTTACTGACACTCCTTCCATATTCCACCAAGAATTAGCTGGTATGGAAAAAAAGTGTTTCTCCTAAAATAAAGAGGAATTACATGCTCTTATTTAAGAAATATTTCTTGACTATCATGGTGCAAATTCCTGAGCTAGTTCACTAGGAGATTTGTGAGTCAGAGCTGGATGCTGCTTAACAAACCAGCCAGTGATATTTGTAGCTATACTTTATATCCAGCACTCATCATTTTAGTCCAGAAAAGTTGATACTAAACAACCCCAACTATCTCCACGAGTGGGGAGATGGAGACACAGGTCTCCCACAGATGGTCGCAACAGCCTGGAGCTCTGTCACGTGTGCTTCCTCTGCCACCCTGACTGAGGGAAGCAGCTACTGGAACATTGCCAGAGTGGTGGTTAAACATGGCACAAACTATCTGCCATTCTTCCCCCCAACTTCCATCAAGTTTATTTCCCCATCACCTTCAAGTTGAGCTGACCCTATTTGTACAAATAGAATGTGACATTTCCAGGCGTCAGCCTTACAAAGACTGGAGGTGGAGGGTTCTGCTTTTATCCTTTTGAGAGTCCTGAGCCGGCAGTAAGAAGTCAGACCACTCTGCTGGAGACACTACGTGAAGAGAGGCCCTGGAACATGAAACAAAAAGCTTGGGCATTTTGAGCTTCCCAATTACTCTAGCTCCAGACAAGACAGGCTGGCACTATATCAGAGACTCTAAAGCAAAATTAGACAGCTCTCCATGTGCCAAGTCAACTAACAAAACCATTAAGAGAAAATAAAATAGTGACTGTTTTAAACCATTAAGATTTAGAAGGGTTTCTGGATGTGGTGGTGCATGCCTATAATCCCAGCCTTCAGAAGGCTGAGGCAGAAAGACTGCCACAAGTTTGAGGCCATCCTGAGCTACACCCTCGTCTTAAAAAAGTTTTTAGAAGGGTTACGGTATAAGAGGTAACTAAAAATATTTCACTACTATGGCAAAAGTCTATGACAAATGTACACAGACACTTTAAGCTTTTATAAGTCACCTCCAATCACATTTCACTGGCCAGACAAAGTCAAAGAGTGGAGAAATCCAAGTTGTTTATGCATGTGAGAAAGAAAACGGAAGCAGGTAGCAACTGACCCTTCTGGAGAATGGAGAGATTCACCTTACACAGACCTAACAGGTAATCAGTAAATATCCACAGTGTTAAGGAAAATAAGTAAGGTGCAGAAAAGAATACAGACAGGGCTAGTGGTATAGCTCAGTGACACAGCACTTGCCTGGCAAGTTCAGCGCCGAGTTCAATTCCCTGTACCCAAAACAAACAAACAGGGAACACAGAGGAGAGATGCTTGTGGATTACCCCTCAGCAAGACTGGGATACAGTGAGGAAAAGGAGAGTACAAAGGAGTCAGAAAAGGAGCACTGACAGAGACAAAACATAAACAAATATTGGAACCCAAAGGAGAATATGCAAAGGATGCTTAGAAATTCAAAGAAATCAATCAGTGTGAGATGATGTAGTCACATACTTTAGATGGAACCAGAAGTACAACAGGGGTGGGAAAGAAACAGAAAGTGAATGGTACAACATGAGAGAGGGCCTCTGACAGGGAGGAAGTAAGTAAGCAAAGTCTTGGAGTGGTGACCAAACATATCAGATGGAAAGGGTGCAGCCAGATACAGGGGGACAATACATAAATAACTTGCATATCTGATCATGAACAGATGTGATTTGTCTAATATGAACCTTTATACTTCAATATAGCATGTTATAGTAGATGTACTTAATGCACTCGGGTGAAATAAACGTTTTGTCCATTTTGGCACTTGAAATTTTTTTCACTTTTATGCGGACTAGCATGCTTAACTGTCATTTTTATTACCACTTGTCTTCGTTACTTTTCTCTCCTTGCTAAAACAAAATACCAGACAGCCAAAGTTAAAAGGGAAGAGGTATATTTGGCTTGCAGTTCATGAAGTTTCTGTCCACAATCAGCTGGCTCGGAGACTGGGATAATGTCAAATAATCATCATAGAGAAACAACATGGCGGGCACAAGACAGAAAAAGCAACATAAGTTAGTTTAACAGTATCTTTCTGCCCCTTTTATCTTATTAGCATGGTACCAAACTGATTCACAAGTAGGAGTTTAGTGACCACAGGACCTTAACCCCAACATCACACATTCGATTCAATGTAGCCTGAGGCTGGGGGGGGCAGCAAAACACAAACTATAACATCAAGCTTGTCTTGTAAGCTTTTAACGTTTGCTTTAATGGAAACTTTGTGAAAACTAGCCTACAAGAGGGCATGACTTGGGCAAAGAATTCATGGTATAAAATCCTTGACCACCATCTTGCCAATGTACTAGGAGTAGCGTACATGGACAAGATATGCTCACTTATGGACAGCAGTATTGCTGGAGATGAGAGATAAGGGTCCATGGTTCTACAGGATATGGAGTCTCAGAAATTGAGGACAGAATTCAAAATTTAGTGTTATGATGATATTCCAGAAAATGACATGACTGTATTTGAATAAAGGCAGATTTTAAACATGAATAAATGTAAATTTTTGCACATGAATAAATACATGTAGACTGTTGTACATGAATAAATGTAGAATGTTGTACATGAAAAAAAATTCTCTGAAAATAAGCCATGTAGTGTCTTTTGGAGCAAAAATTAGTATAAGACCTAGTCTTATTTTCAAGGAAATACAGTATGTATGGCTTTCTTATTTCAAGACACAGTTCTGTAACTGGGACGGAAACCTTATGGCTCACAGCACCTAAAATGGTATCTGTGCCTCCAGTAGAAATGTTTGCCAACTCCTGCTCTAACACCACCCATAGCTCTCAGTTTCTTTACTTTGTGCACGCAGCTCCGGTTCTTACCCTCCTTTCAAGCCTTATTATACCTGGGTGCTAAATAACTTCAAGAAGGGTTTTGATCTTGCCCCCTACCCCATCAAGATCTTCCGTGGATCCTCTGAGCCCAACAGTGTACTTGATACTATCGACTATAACCTAGTTTTCCAGACTTCACTCCTTTTCACTTAGAGACTGCTTTTGCTTCCCACTCTTCAACTCATACCGGAAGTTCGAGGGCTGATCGGTGCCTCTCAGCCATCCATCCAATTGGTTCCTCAAACAAAACTACAGGGTCACTCCCTTGACCCGCTTGCCTTCAGTTTTTAGAGAGAGGGAAGGCTCAGAGTACGAACACAGTAAACAGGGCAGGAGAGGTATCAAAGACCTGCGTCCACAAAGCAGGCGCGCCCAGAATGCAGCTGGGAAGGTGTCACACGTGCTGGAACTGTATCTCCCAGTACATAAAACTGCCGTGAACAAAGCTGAGCCAGCGCACAGAAGGGCCACCTCACCCATTCTACTTCCCTACCGCCGCGGAGATTTTGGTACAAGGGCTGAGAACCCTAGTCTAAATTCTCTAAGAAAATTCTGCAATAAATTTCATCCCTGACTAGAAAAACGCCAGTGCCAGAGCGGGCAGCACGGACAGCGGCGACCCAAGAACCCCACACGGGATCCGGGTGTCTCTGCACCAGGAAGCCTCCGGCTCCTCTCTAGAACTTCGGGCACCGCCTCGTCCCGACGCCCACGCTGCCGAAATTGCGACCGTTGGGACGGGGCTCTGAGGGGAGACAGAGACGTCCTTCAGCAGTCTGTACCTCTCAGTCAAGCTAAGGCCCCAGCTGTCACAGACACCAGCCAGAGCTTCCCTCCCGGCCCGCCCCCGTGGCCACCTACAGGCACACGCAGCTCCCAGGCAGAGCTAGGACTAAGAGGCGGGAGTTCGCAGTCTGGAGCCCAGTCTCAGGCCAGGAAACCACCCCGTGGCGCACGCGCACAGCGGGAGCCGGCCCCGCTGGGCGCCCGGAGGTGTTGCCCAGGAGGGCAAGCGCGTGGCGCTCTAGAACCTGCGCACGCGCTGTGGTCTCGCCCCGCCCCTGCGTTTGCGCGCGCGCGCGGAAAAAGGGGGCGGGCACGGCTTCTTTGCTTCAGTCCCGCCCTCCTCGTCTACCTCACTAAGCGGAGGCCAGGAGAGAGCCGGGATGTGTGGGGCGAGGTGGGCGGGAGTCGCACGCGAGCGCGGCCTGCAAAAAAGGGAGGGGAGAGCACGATCTGAGGCAACGTTACCCCATGAACACCCAATCAGGAGCAGTCCTGACCCCGCCCCTTCCTCTCACGCTATTGGCCGGGAGACCCCCAGGTGGGCGGGGCAAGCCGTGGGGTTGGGGAGGGTAGGGGGCGGGGAGCAGAAGGAAGGCGCTGGCGGGCAGTGATGGCGGCGGGTGATGGGGACGTGAAGCTAGGCACCCTGGGGAGTGGCAGCGAGAGCGGCAGCGACGGCAGCAGCGGGAGCCCAGGCGGCGCGGGAGCGGCAGCAGAAGGGGGTGGCTGGGCGGCGGCGGCGCTGGCGCTTCTGACGGGGGGCGGGGAGATGCTGCTGAACGTGGCGCTGGTGGCGCTGGTGCTGCTGGGGGCCTACCAGCTGTGGGTGCGCTGGGGGCGGCGGGGTCTGGGAGCGGGCTCGGGGGCTGGCGAGGAGAGCCCCGCGGCGTCCCTGCCGCGCATGAAGAAGCGGGACTTCAGCTTGGAACAGCTGCGCCAGTACGACGGCTCCCGCACCCCGCGCATCCTGCTCGCGGTCAATGGGAAAGTCTTCGACGTGACCAAAGGCAGCAAGTTCTACGGCCCTGGTGAGGAGGAGTTGGCGGGGAGGGGAGGACCCTGCGCCCCAGACACGACCCTCCTGGCGGGGAGACACTGATCTCTGGGTGGTTTGACCCAGGTTTGTTGTGGTCGGGACCCCGCGCCCCGGCTGCAGCACCTGGGTCTGCCCGCCCGCCACGCACCTCTGCTGTGGGCGTCCCCGGCTTTGCCCCCAGAAGTCATGGTTCTTGGGACGGCTAAAGAGCCAGCTTCCATCATGAAGCTTCTCCCGTCCTATTCCTCCTGTCAGCTTTATCTTGGGCTGAAATTTTCAAGATTTGTAGAGTTGTCGCCATCGAGCTAGCCCTCGACCTTTCCTGAGCTTTCCGATTACTGGAATGGATAGGGATAGGAGGGAGGTAACTAAAGTTTTAGACCTTATGATACACAGCCTTCATTTCTGGACTCTTCTCAGCCACTAGTCTCCCTTTTCCCCTCTCAGTCAGCATACTATTCCCCGTAAGGCACGTTCGGGGACACTAAATTCCAGGTCCCTCCCCTGCAGTTTGGAGTCCTAGCGTTTAAGCAACACCTAGGACTCTTTAAACCAGTTTTGGTTCACAGATGCTTTCCAAGATTAACACGGTCTGTGGGATGAGAACAGATCAGAATGCAGATCTTATTAAGGGCTGGCAAGGGTGTTTGCCCTGGGTGTTGGAGGTAGAGCAGTCGTGTCTGTCTGGTTTCTTTTTTTCTTGCCCTTAAAAAAAAAAAAACAAAAACAAAAACCCAGTGGGAAGGCAAGTATTCCGATACACGGAGGTCATTACCATGATCATTTCTTGTATGTACACCTAGCAGAACTAAGGAGAAGAACTTAGAAAAGTTCTAAGTTTAGACAACCTTGTGCACCAGTTCTGCAAGTGGGAGATTTTTATCACTTTGCTTTCAAACGACTGTATAGATAGGATAGTTGGATTACCAGCCTTTCTTTTACAAGCGTGGCCGGAACACCCACTTTTGATTATGCAAGTAAACTTCAGACTGATGGAACCTCTTGGTATCCCATAAAATTGAACACAATTGTTTCCGTTTATGCAGTGATAATACCAAACTGTAAAAAAATATCTACAGTAAGAATAAGTAATAAGTTTAGATACCTAAACTCACCTTTTATTGGAAAGAACTCAAAGTCATAAGAGTTGACAATCTGGAAACAAGCTGGTTTTCTTCTTGTTTTGATCAGTTAGTAAATGAGATTGACGCTTGGAAATACATACTTCTGATTTTGGTGTATGGTGATTGGTTAATATTTTAGAAGTACTGTTCAGTTGACTGAGAGATAAGACATCGAAAATTTTTGGAATTGATCCATTTATTTTGTGTGTGCTGGGTGTTTGTGTGTGTGTGTGTGTGTGTGTGTGTGTAGTCAGTACAACCAAGTTACAGATATTTTACTAAGATATTTGCCCGTGGTTCTGTCATACAGTCACCAGATGTCTCCCTTACCTGCGATGAGATAGTTAATGTTATTTTTCCATTCTGTACTTAAGAGCCTGTGGGACAAGAGGATAAGGCCAAAATAAAGTATTTAAGTAGGCAAAATAAAATTTTTAAATCAAGGATTTACACAGTATTTTGTACCTAGTTAAGCTTTTTTCCCATTGGCATTAAAATTTGTGTTCAATGATCAGAAATTGTGTACGAGTTTGTTTTTAATACAGAATTTACTTGTCTAAAAGACCAACCCCACCCTGCCCTACCCCCAGTCAAAACGGATAATGAAGTGAAGTATTAAAGAATTATATTAGTCTTCATACGTTATGGCTTGGTGTACTACCTGAAATTAGCTAGAAAAAAGTGGTAGACACAATTTAGCGACCTCCAGTGATAAATGTTCAAACCTCCAAATTAAAAGTAATAGGTATAAGGTAGATTACTGTTTTGTGCCTGAGCTTGGAGGGAGACCCTCAGATGATAATGGAGAAATCCGCTTTAGATTACCTTCCCACCGGTTCCCACAGCCTAAAACTAGTACTCAGTTACTTTATTCTAGATATTGATCACCAGCTAATACTGATAATTGGAATATTTTACTGTTGAAAGGAAAGTTAAAGATAATCAGGCTATATATTAAGTGTTTATTGATAATTCACATTAATAGGAAATCTAGCAGTTCCTAAAAGTCCCAAAGCCACATATCTAGGTACAAAAAATATATAAATTAAATTTTTATTTTAATTTTCATGTTCATCTTCAAGCAAATTATTTTTTTTTCAGTTTAAACTAAGTATTTTTGTATTAGAATAATTCTAAAGTACTAACTATTATCTGAGAATCTTAGTAACATGAAAGAATGAGCTAAGAGAGCTGGAAAACCTAGTTTCTGTGCCTGGGTATTCCCATTTTGCAGTGATAATTATAGGGTTAAAGATGGTGGAGATATCCAGAATGTTCAATGTATTTTATTTTAGTCATATACCTTCAAAGTCATCTTAAAAATTAAATTAAAATTTAATATTAACAATTGAAGGTAATGTCAGTTGTTGAACTGTATTGTCAGTATTAAATTTAGTAACAAGTCAGGCCCTAGGCCAGCATGTGAAGAAAATGTAGCCATTTCAGAAATGACGAAGGTGAGGTGGAAAGAAAACAAGATTAATTAATTAAGTACAGGGCCAGGGATTTAGCTCAGTGGTTCCAGTGTCTGCCTGGCAAGCACAAAGTCCTAGGTTCGATTCCCCAGTAACCATAAAGCACAATGCTAGGCATGGTTGGTGCACTGCTATAATCCCAGCACTCAGGAGGCAGAGGCAAGAGGATTGCTGTGAGTTGAAGGCCAGCCTGAACTACAAAGCAAGACTGTCTCAAAAAAAACCTCAAAACATTAATTAAGCACATAATATATCAAGTCAAGTAATTTGTTATCTTCACAATTCTTCAGTGAAGGTGTTAAGTATTCCTTCCTTATCACTGAGGAATCTGAGGTTAGGTAAATTGGTAGGGTACAGTTAGGTCTGATAAATGGTCTAAATATGTTTGACCACAAAGCTTATCTAGTAAACTGCGTTCTCAGATAAAGAATCTACTATTCTTTTTCTTGATTCCCTTCCTTGACTCCCCTCGGGATGTAAACTTCAAAGAAACACACTTTTGTGGCTTTGTGTTGTGCTATCCAGTATGATAGCCACAGATCAAGTGCTCCACCACAGGGCTGCCACATTAAGTCAGTACACTTTATAGTGGTGTGTTTGTATCTTCCAAGTGTTCTATTGAACAGCATTGATTCTAGAGGTCAGAGGAGACAGAGAAAGAAACTTCATTTCTTGAGCTGACTATTTCATTTAATTTCCAGACAGCTCTATGAGATAAGGAAAGTGACCATTTTATATCTGTGAAAATTGAAACCAAAGGGGTTTTGCCCAAAGTCACATTTAGTAAGTAGCAATACTAGAAACCAAATTCATGGCTTCCAGGCCATCTCTTCCCGTAGTTATATCATCTATGCAAGTTCACATATTTGGGGGTTAGGATACGTTTTGAAGTCTTTAATAGGGAGTATAATTTTAAGTAATTTAATTAGCAATTACTGTGCCCATACGATGTTTTTATTCGTTCAAATAGCAAATGTTATATTCTTGATGTTTTAAACAGATTATATTTCATCCTTGAAACTTAGAATATACTTCTTACTTCTTCCTAAGTGTAATATATAACAAACAAAACTTAGTAAGTTTTAAATTTTACTGAAAAGTAAAAAGAATCATATAAGAAATGCCCTATAAAATGCCTAATATTAGGGATTTGGGGAAAGGAGATCATGCACATATTTTTCCCTCTTTTTAAGCTTTATCTTCTATGTGTTAATTTTTATGTAACTCTTGAGTTTGCCAAATTGCAGTTGAAGCAATGATTGCAGCACGAAGATTGGACCCAACCTTGCCTACTTACTTCATAGGTATCTTGAAGTTGGCACTGCCCTGCTGCCTGCCTGGCTTCTGGCCTTCAGCCAGCTAGGTCTGTTGTGTGGACTGATGGCCATACACATCTATATCAGTAAGACAAATGGAGCAGCTGAGTGTTCTGAAGAATTTGGGTATTTTGCTCAAATTTCTGCTAGTTGTACCTACCTAACGGTTGGACCTTTGCGTTCAACATCTTGCCATGTTTTCAATGTATTTGTGTTAATTACTAAATTAAATTACAGAAGTGTAGCTTAAAACAAGTATGAGACCAGAAGGTGTTACTCAGGTAGAAGAAAGGTGTAAAATTAACATCTGGAATTACCCATTCAGATTCTTCCAACAGTCCTTCATATCCATGGCCTACATCATCAGTAACTCTTCTAATCTTTTAGAGCCCTTATCTTGTCTCCAGATCGTAAGTGTGTAGTATTTCAGCTCCATTACAGTAAAAGTATAGTGAGAAACTGAGTTAATTCTGTGTTCTAGCAGACAAAAATATACTTTCATGGAGTTATAATGAAGAAAACAGGTATTTCAATATGTAAGTATAATCTCTAAGTATAGTACAAAGGAAATTAATAGGATATTTAACAAAGGATAACAAGGAACTTTATGTTTTGGTTTTTTGACTCTTTAGAGACTTACTGTGTAGTCCAGGCTGGCCTTGAATCCCCTGCTATCCTTCTGCCTCAGCCTCTGAGTCCTAGAATTACAGGCATGTGCCACCACTCCCCGCTAAGGAACTTTATTTAGATTAAGTGCTTAACAGAAATATCTTTATATTTGATTGTTAAAAAAAATTGATTGACATTTAAACAAAAACCTGAAGCCACCAGAAATGAAGATTGAGTGTGAGCACGTCCTCAAGGCAGATTATTACTATGCTTGTATACCACTGTACTGAACAAATCGAAGCCAGCCAACTCTAGATCTAGAACTGATGGTATTAGAAACATCATCTTCAAGGATTTTCAGATTTCACATTAGCTTTCATTTTGTATTAGTTCAGTACTTTTTATTCTAGCCCTTTATTTTCAACCAACCTGTGTTATATTATTTTTTTCTTATTAACATACCTACGTTGCTTCATTGAATCTTCTATCAGCACTTTATTTTTAGTAGCTAAATCAGTTTATATATTTCGTGATTATAGATATATTTAAGTTTATTTCTATCATCTTATTTGATGACTTCTTTTTACCATATGTTTACAGTAGTTCAACTTAAAATTTTTTAACCTTGCAAGGTGTGGTAGCAAAGTACACTCAGAAAAAAATATACTTCAAATCTTGACAGTTGATATCTTCCTGGCCTAGTGACATGTAGTGCAATACTCTTACCTATAGTGGGGCAGAGAGGCAGCAAGTTACAACTTCTGTCAGCCACCTGCTCACCAGAACAGTTGACACTCTACAGTGTACTTTGTTGCTAAGCTCTACTATTCAGTAAGCTGGTGTATTAAATGCATTTTTAGCCTAACATCTTTATGTGAACTTGGATCAGTCCTGTTGCAACATTAAATAAATCTGCCTGTTTAAAAAAAAATTAAACGCATTTTTATTTTATTTATTTCATTTGTTTGAGACAGGGTCTCATGATACAGTTCACGCTGGTCTTTAACTTACTGTATATCCCAGGCTGGCCTCAAAATGAGGTCCTTCTGTCTCAACCTCCTCAGTAATGGGGATTACAGGCACACGCTACCGTACCCAGCTCCTCTGAACAGCGTTTTTTTAAGACCAGGTTTTTCTGTGTAGTCCAGGCTGGATTTGAACTGTCGATCTTCCTGCTCCTGTTGCCCCAGTGCTGGTGTCCAAGCTGTGCACCACCATTCCCAGCTCTGGATGGCTTTTTATTCTATTCTTAGTAGGTGGGATTATAGGCATGTGCCACACATCTAGCCCTCTGAATACCTTTTCATTCTATTCTAGTCTATCACTTAATCTGTCCTTATGTTCCATTACTTAATTCTTTTAATGTTAACAAAATATACTATAGTTTAATCTGCTTTTATACTTGGGATATTAGTTCTCTCTCTGTATGCCAACAGTGGTTTATAATTTTTCTTATGAATTTATCTTCAGTAGCTCCGACATGTTTGTTTCTTGTTTATTTACCGTAACATTCCATGGGCCCTAGGAATACAAATGTTTTTGTAGAGTAGTTAGAGTTTGTTTCAAAATAAAGTTTCATGTAAGTTTAAAACTGAGTTTTACGAGGTAATACATGCTCACGACAGAAAGTGCTTATTTGCCTTTTGAGACAGTATCTTACTATTCAGTTGAGGCTGACCTTGAACTCACTATTTCGCCCAAGGCTGCCTTGAATTTACAGTGATCCTCCTGCCTCAGCCTCCCAACTTCTGGAATCACAGGTGTGTGCCAACACACCTGGGTAGGATACAAAATTCAAAAAGAGAAACGTGAATAATGAGATTCCTTCCTACGGCCATCCGCAGCTACCACACTCATCTCTCAAAGGCAAGAGGTTTGTCTGAATATTGTTCAAAAGCTCTTCTGTGAAAGTACACTCATAAGGATATGAGCCCCATTCCATCCTTTAATTGTAGTGTACTAGACCTTCAGCAGTATTTTCATTTCTTGAGAGCCTTTCATATCAATGAAGACAGCTCATTAGCAGTCTGCTATTAATGAACATTTCCTTTCTTATAATTTTTTATTACACGATACTATAATATTCATGCATGTATAATTTACACATGTGAGTAAAATTATACTTCTAAACTAAAAAAAATTAGAATTACTGAAGCTGGTAATATGGATATGTTAATTTGAGTACTTATTTCTGAATTTCCCTCTTTGGAGCGTATCCTTCATGAAAATGCCTATTTGCCCTCTTGATATAAATATGATAATTAAACATGATGGTCTTTGTCAGAATAGGAGTTTAAAACGACAATTCACATTGTTTTGTTTCACATTTGTCTTTTTCTAAGTGAGATTGGACATCTTTTCAACAACTTTAAGCCACTTGTGTTTCTTCTTCCACTTGTGTTTCTTTCTTGGGTTTCTTCTTTCATATCCCTTGCCAGAGTATTTCAGTCAAGATATTAACCTACTTACTCAACCTTTGCTATAAATTTTTTCCTGTTTTTTTTAAGAATAGGAAAATTTATTGGGGAATAGGAAATAAGAATGGAGAACAGGGATAGGAGGCTCCTCAAGTGTACTGTTCTTTTTTTAAATTGAATTATTGGTACATTTTATGTACACACCGCAATCACACTCAACATTGGGAATTTGTACCAATATATGACATGAGTTAATTCTCATTTTTACCCATTTCCCCACCCACCCTACAACCTCCCCTAGCCCTTATGTACATAAGCTTTCTTTTTTTTTCTTTTTTAAGATCATATTTTTTCTTTCCCCTCATTACTTTTCCCTACCCCTTTCCCTTTGAATATTTTCTATTTCACATTCTTATTTATGATGTTTTTAAAGCATGCAAACTTGTGGTTAGGGATTTATATATTTAATTTTATCTTTCCATTTATCACTGCTAAATTATGTTTCATAGTTAAAGTCTTTTTCCACCTAGATTATTTTTAAAATCTATTTTCTTTAATACATTTTCAGTTATTTTAAGTTCCTTTTGGATTTTTTCTTACAATAACAATTGAAGTGAGGGGCTGGGGATTTAGCTCAGTGGTTCTGGCGCCTGTCTTGCAAGCGCAAGGGCCTGGATTCGATCCCCGGTAACCAAATACAATACTGGGCATGGAGACTCAGGCCCAGCAGCAACCAGTACCACATACCGCAGTGCCGGGCGTGGTGGCTCACGCCTGTAATCCCAGCACTCAGGAGGCAGAGGCAGGAGGATTGCTCTGATGTGAGTCTGAGGCTGAGTTCGGCCAGCCTAAACCACAAAGCAAGACCCTGTCTCAAAAAACCTAAAAGAAAAACAATTGAAGTGAGATTCTAATCACTGTAAGGTACTTTGTTTTTAACAGAAAGCTTATCAGTTGCTCCAGTATCATTTATAGAGTAATGCTCTCCCAGCACTTAACATATTATTTTCACTATTTAATTTCTATGGATATTTGAGTCCTTGCTATTTTTTCACCTTAGAATCCTCATTTTATGTGGGATAGGTAAATGGGCCCACTCCCACAAATGGGTTGGGTTGGGTTGCGATGGGTTTTGCAATACTGTGACCTAACTCAGGACCTTGCACTTGCCAGGCAGCCACAGAACCACTGAGGTACATTCCCAGCCCTTTTTTGTTTTTTTAAACAGTCTCACTATGTAATTCAGGCTGGCCTTGAACTCACGATGTAGTCCAAGCTGAAAGTCCTGGGATTACAAACTTGGGCCACCACACCGACACAGGACCGGGATTTTAACATATTTTCTTCATCTTGCCCAGCCAAGGCCCTGAGCTAAATCCACAGTGTTGCTGATAGCCTTCTGGTTTGACTGCAGAATCAGGTTTGGGTTTTTAGTTTTTTGTAGAATCTTAGTATTGAGATAATCTTTGGCCTCACTTTAAGGAAATGAAATAATTTCTGTGTTTCTTGTGTGAGAAATCTAAGGACAGTGAAAATTGAGACATGAGGCAAGGAAGCTCATGCTTGTAATCCTAGCATTAAGGAGTCAGAGGCAGGATCGCCATATGTTCAAGGCCAGTTAGAGCTACAGAGTGAGACCCTCTCTCTCAAAAAAAAAAAAAATGAGACTTACTAAATATTACTAGTTAAATGGAATCCAAGTATCTCGTCTTAAGAAGAATTCTCTCAGCTTTACCGTATTATCTCGAATAGTCTGGAACTTCCTTTACCTACGTATTTTTTTAAAAGTATATTAACTTCAGGATTCTATGAACTCTCTCATTTGTTCCTAAGCCCATCATAATCTTTATTTGGAATAACTTTCAAGTATTATTCAAAAATCCCCACTAAGCTGGAGATTTATTTGGCTCAAGTGGTACTGCACATACCTTGGAAGCGCAAGGGCCCAAGTTTGATAACCTGTACTGCAAAAAAACACAAAAAAGAACAGACCAGAAAGCCAGACTATTTATAAAACATTAATGAATTAGAAGCTTGTCTTTGAGAACTGTGATTTTTAAATTATGGAAATAACTGAAATATTCATGCAGAGTATTTTTCCTCTTTTAAGATTTTTATTTCAAGGAATATTTCTCCTCTCAATATAATCATAGTAATTATAGAATTACCCATTATTACACATTTTATTTATTTCCTTCTGGCATTTTATGTTCATTAAATTACTAAAAAACACTGCTTTCCAATGACAATGTATTTTTGCCATTTCAAGAATAGGGCCACTTCATTCTCTGTGATTGAGATAGGATGCATTTAGTAACTAAGTTTATTGATTTTTCTTTTTTTTTCTTTTTGAGACATATTCTCACTTTGTAGTTCAGGCTGGCCCTGAGCTTACTATGTAGCCCAGGCAAACCCGGAACTCACAGCAAAATCCTCCTGCCTCTGCCTCCCAAGTGGTGGGATTACAGCAGGCATGAGCCACCATGCCTCGCATTGTTGTATGTGGTACTGATTGCTGGAGAGTGTGAGTCACCACGCCTGGCATTGTTATATATGGTTACTGCAGATTGAACCCCAACCCTTGCACTTGAGAGGCAGGTATTGGAACCACTGAACTAAATACCCAGCCCCCACGTTTTTTTTTAATCAGGAAATTTAAGTTGGCTCTAAAAGCTAATAGTGAAATCGTAATTCTAAAAATAATGATGTCATTTTAGTGTACTTAATTTCTATTTTAAATAAAATTTATCATTAAAGTGATGTCCTAAAACATTTGCTGTGTATATACATTTAACAGAACCTCCTTTCAGTGACTGGTGCTCTTCATTTTTGGAGTAGAAATTTTCCTGAAACTCCTTTTATATCAGCATTATATTTTAGTCTGATAAAGCAATCATATCTAACTCCTTTAACTGTGATTAGATTGCAGATGTTCTGCAGCGTTGGGGTCACTGCTGAAAAAACATCATTAAGCTGCAAATGCATTTAGTGTATCCAGTTTATTGAGCACTTGGGCTCAGTCCATACTCCCTCAGATGTGTTCACAACATAACTCATTTCTCTGGTATGCCTCTGTGTTATGAATTCAAGGGCATACATATCCTTTGATCAGACTACAAATCCTCCCTTTCTCAAAGCAACCTGTCCAATTCTAACTGTAGTTCTTAATTTTATTGTTAAATTCTTTAGTGATGATCTTACAGCAAAGAAAGCAAAGTACTACCAAAAAAGACCTTTTTAGATGTTAAATGCTGAACATACAGAGAAAAGAGCTTACTACAGTTCTATGGAGTAGGGGAACATTCATTCTTTTCTGTTCAAGAGTTAACAAAAAAGTTTTGTTCCTATGTTCATTCAGCTTGGGTTTTCCTTAGGGAAGCTGGTAGAGAAACTTAATACTAGAGAATGTACTGGTATTTATTAATATACTCAAAAGTTGAAGGTTTTCTGATTGCTGTTTTTATTTTCTGTTTATCTAGCTTAATTTTTGTGGTGCTGTGTTTGCCATTTTTGGCATGCCTGATGGTACCTGATTTAGCAGGTCACAGAAGCACATAATAATGCTAAGAAAGGCTGGTTTTGTTAATTTTCTTTAATTTTAACTTAACAAGTATTTTTAAATTCCATTCCCCTGAAGTATGGTAATTAGCAAAATGCTCCAGTTTCCATGGTTGTCATTCCATCTTTGGGTTTGTGGGTCCTCTGTGTGTTTTCTTAAGATACATCGGCTGGAGCAGTACTTCCAGTTCTGTCGGTAATTTGGGTACACTACTGAATGTCTTGACTCTTACTATTTTTCACATCTGCCAAGTGAGGAAGAAGGCAAAATCTATCTCTTCTACTTTGTGAAACTCTAAATAAGAAGAAAATGAGGTAGCTGGAATAGTCTTTAAAACAAAGAAACTAGCTCAGTTCAGACATTGTGGCATATGCCTGTAATCCCAGTACCTGGAAGTTGGTGCAGGAGAATCTTTAATTTAAGATCTTCCTGGACTACATAGCAAAACCTGCCTTTAAAAACAAAAAACAACAAAACTATCATTTTCTGTTTACAGCCATGATCAATTTTTTTCTTTTTGTGTTTTTTACTTTTTTACTGTTTTTAAGTTTATAGGAATTGAACCAGTCGGCTTTAGGAGACTATGTGTAGCATTCATTGATTTTTTTTTTATCATTATTTACCTACTTGTTTACTTATTAGAAATTACTTTATTCTAATGACTTGTTTTATTGACCATACTCATTCATAATAGTAAATTCTATAACTGGTTTTAAGCCTGCTTTCTCTAGATGACCTCTGTCATTATGGCAGACTCAGAAAACATTTTCTTTTATAAAATTACATATTTTGGAAATCTCATTTATTAGCACTCAAATCTTTAAAAAAATATTTGAAACAAAAATCTGCTTGGTCTGCTCTGCAATCAAAGGTGAAGATGGAGTTAACTCTTAAAAGGTTTTATTATAAATACCATGTTCAGATAGGAAGACCTTGCCCATTAAATAAAGAAAAATTTCTGTTCCGCAGAAAGTTGCCACTGACAAATATTTGGTTTTATCTGGTGTTTTTCTTGTGAGTACAGTCATAAAATATTCATGCATATGTTTTTTTCAGTGCAGAGTAAATAGTACTATATACTCTTTTCTGATTACTTTTTCATTTAATAAATTCTGTACTTTTAATATCAGTACATGTGGAGCTACCTCATCCTGGTACTATTTCATTAAGTTAATGTACTATATTTAACCAAAATTCTTGATATAGAAAATTGATTGTTTCAATTTGTTGTTACAACCATCTATATTAAACAACTGAAGTATCTTTGGGTGGAGGTTTTGCTTTGGTGAGTGAATCTGTTTAAGGGTCAGAATCTTCTTTCTCCTTGTTTGGAATTTCAGGCAATTTATTTGGAAGAAACTTGTTGTGTTCCTTCTTCACATGAAGCACTGTACTAGGCACTGAGGGTGCAGACGAATGATACAACACTCTCAGGGACGGACTTGAGGAGTGTTTGCTTATATCCACACGTCAGGCATGCCATTCCTCCCCAGAGAGGGTGGTACTGAATTTTCTGGATAAAATACCAGACATAATTTAATGTGTTAATCCAGGACTATTTGTGCAATTTACTTCTGTTTCCCAACAGTCATGACCATTGCGTCTTCCGTAATGAGTGTATGTGTGTGTGTGTGTGTGAATGTTCTGATGGTATGTATTTTTAAAACAGGGTCACATTTTTGACCAGCAGTTAGGAAAGACTTACTGAATACGTAAACAGGTTGGGCGTTGAAACTAGAGCCCCTGTGGCTCCAAGTGTCATATAGTCTCCATTATCATAGTTATAACCTATGGAGGATAGGAGAAAACCTGTACTCACGTCTCACCTGTGTCTGTACCTAGTGCATATCTGGTGGATATCTGTTAGTCATTAGTTAACAACAGTTACTAAAGCATTTCTTTTCAAGCAAATGGGCATTTAAGCCAAACTTCTTAAAATCCCTCTTTGCGCTAACTACCTGTGGTCTTTATTTTGTTTGTTTTGTGGGACTGGGGATCAAACTCAGGACCTTGCACTTGCCAGGCAAGCACGTTGCTGCTGAACTACATCTCGGGCCCACGGTCTTTACTTTGAATACAGGCTCTGGAACATCTGAAGTAGTTCAAATTTAAGGTTTAAGATTCTAATGAAAAGGGCTGAGGGTGTAACTCAGTGGCACTGCACTTTTTTGTTTTACATTTTTTTTTATTCCTTGTATCAAAAAAATAATAGTACAATTTCACTAAAAAGTCTTAATTTGGTTGAAGATTTCTAACAAGTTCTTTATTTTCTCATCTAACACCTTTGCAAATTTTGAAATTAAGGCTTTGTACCAAATAGCATTTATGGTGAAGATACTTAAATTTGGACATTCCACAATATTGTTAGGAAATCTGAATAATTTTTTTTTATTTTGACAGCGGGACCATATGGAATATTTGCTGGTAGAGATGCCTCCAGAGGACTAGCAACATTTTGCCTAGATAAAGATGCACTTAGAGATGAATATGATGACCTCTCAGATTTGAATGCAGTACAGATGGAGAGTGTTCGAGAATGGGAAATGCAGTTTAAAGGTACTTTCACTTTAAGTTCATGGGAAAATATATGTTCAAAGAAAGTGTATTTCACAGCTTACAGAGCTTGAGGATATTATGTGTTTTTATTGCTGCCACCATTAGATGATATTTTAGATAGAGCTAAATATTAATATGATTGTTATGTATAATTTTTAAAATATGTAAAACTTGTTATAAATTATAAGTCTAAAAATTGTCTACTTTTAATATCTGTACATTAAGGTATGATTTTTTTTATTTTTATTTTTTAAATCACAAACTCATATTCAAAATTGAATTAGTAGCCAGGTGTAGTGGCAGACACCTGTACTTCCAGCACTTGGAAGGCTGAGGCAATAGGACCACTGCAAGTTCAAGGCCAACCTGGGCTATGTAGTGAGTTCAAGGCCAGTGTGAACTACACAGTGAGACCTATCTCCTAACCAAACTGAATTGCTGGGGGCTTAGTGTAGATCACACATTTAGTACACACGGCCCTGGGCCCGACCCCAGACCATCAGAAAGTACAGTTGATTCCTGATGTTGATACCAAAACTAAATTTATTTCACAATTACTTTATTAGTCTTACTCTCAGACAGTAAGAATCATTCTCTCCCTGATTATACTTTCATGGCACTGGGTAGTGTGACACTGTCCCCTGTTTTTGTGAGCCCTGGTTCTCCCAGAATGGCTGTTTTGTCCTCGTGGCACTTGTCTTCCTTCTGTTATGTGAAGTAGTTCTTCTATCTTATGCTCTTGACAGCTGACTTAACCTAAGTTTAATTCACTTGTCCTAGGTTTCTGTCCCTGACGTGTGTTAGCTGCATATAAAACTCTAAATTAAACTCCCAATCACATTAAAAACAAGCAAAAGACAGTTTGAAAGAGGAAAAATAATGTGATAGAGGGCACCCTCGGGCTTCTTGTCACGGGGAGACTGTAGCAGATGACTTTTTATCTCTTCATTTAATTTACTTTCTTGAGAGCCACTGCCATTCATATTTCCTAAGAATATCCTCAAGTGGATCTGCTTATTGTGCTGACCTCTGTCTCATTCACTCTTCCACATCCTTCTTTATCTCCACGAAAATCACCATTTCTTTCTTCATGGTCTGTACTCCAAAATATTCACCCTAGATATTTTTCAGATCAGTTCCATGCAAACGCTAATATATTTTAAAAACTGTTACTAATTCCCTGCATTTTAAACTCATTTCTGCAGTCATGCTATTCTGGGATGGTGAGAATTAAAGAACTGTTCTGAGAGGCACTTAGAACCAGTGCACTTTAGACCAGCTTTATATGTCTAAGAGCCTGGACTGGACAGCTTGGCGGGTGGGTACCATGTATAAAGATCTGCAGGCAATTCTGACGCCGTGTCCACTTAAGAGCCACTGATATGGAACATTCTCTTCAAAGAATAATTCCCAAGCCTAATAAGTTCCCTTGTACTGTTTTCTTTTGCTCAAGTTTTGCATGTAAAAAGATCAGTCATGCTGAAGCATTAGGAAATATTTAGCTTTTTCTGTGTGTTTTTAAAAAGCCAAGTGCTTTGACCTCCCTGTCTGTAATGATGACTGAAACAACTTTAACTGCCGATTTTCTTTTGATGTATCTTTCAGAGAAATATGATTATGTAGGCAGACTCCTAAAACCCGGGGAAGAACCTTCAGAATACACAGATGAAGAAGATACCAAGGATCACAATAAACAGGACTGAACTTTGTAAACAACCGAAGTCAGGGGCCTTCAGAACTGCAATTCTCACTCCCTTTTAAAGAATGTCCGATGTCTTTCGGTTTGATTCACCTGCTGTGACAACTATTCAACAGATTGTATACAAGATAAATGAGTCTCACTATGAAGATTTCAATACTAGACATTATGTATGCTGCCAGACTCATTTGTGCAGTTGTTTGTAATGTCTGGTGGGCTCCATCATCCGGAAAAGGGACAGACAGGCATTTCTTAAACAGCAAGAAAGTCACAAGGTTACTTTTAGCTCCCCACTTCCTCCTCCTTCCTTTCCCTTCCCGCCCTGTCCCCCTCCATTCTCTATCCCCTCTCTTACTTTTCTCTCTGTCCCCTCTTTCTCCTCTCTTGCTCCAGAATATATCAAAGACAACCAGATACGTATTTGCCACTCAAGTGTACAAATCTCCTCAGAGAACACCAAGGAACTCCTGTTTCATATGCTGTTTTTATGTTAGCATTGAAGAGGACCGGGGCAGAGGAGGTGGGAGTTACACGTTAATTTTTGTAGTCTTGGCTACTGAAACATTAAAATGTGAATTCCCAAACTTTTCCTTCTGGGCCTTGTCAGGGAAAAGGAAAAAAAGAAGGGACTTCAAGTGGATTGAAATCAAGGAAATTCCTCCAACTAAGACCATTTCAAACCAGTTTCATCCTTCCCTTCCTTCCTCTAGATCACATCAATATTAATTGTGCCTTATTTCACTTCCATAGACTTGAATTATTTTTAGGGAAAGCCCCTACATGAATTTAGAAGTCACTACAAACAGCATTGAGACTGAACTTGGAATATCTGTTGACCCACAAAACCTTGATGTCATTCTGTGTATATAGAATGTAAAAGGAATATTCAGTGTTAACTGCCATATATGTCAATATACACAAAACTTAATTAGCATTGTGATGCCAAATGCATTTCCCCATGCTTTATCTTTTTCAAAAAAGAAAAAAATTGAAAATCAGATGAACAGCTCTCATCCCCTTACAGCTGCCTAATTCTAGGAGTCTGACGCTCACATCTCACTGATGTGGGTACGTGGGGCTGTGGTATGGATGTTTGTGGGTGTGTCTGGGTGAGTGTGTGAGAGTGCCTTGGAAGGGACTCTTTCTTGCAGATACTGTAAATATAACTACCGTTTTAATAAAGCATGTACAATAAACCAAAATAAGCTTGAGTTGGATTTTATATGCAAAACTAAGCCAGTGCATTATGATATGTTAATAAGATGGTGCATTTGATTCTAGATGAGGAAAACTCTTGGAAAGGAAAAGCAGGCACTGGTTAACGAAGTTGTACACATTGTACCACATTCAGTGTAACTTTAGGAAGAAATTCCACTTTTGTGGAACATTCTTAAGAGATCTGAGATTTTTCAGGTAAGAATTCATGTATAAAAGTGTATGTATTTTTACTTTATATTTTGATGCCAACTGATTATATTAGAAGAATAGCACTCCAGGCACTAGTTGTGAAACACAAAACAGTAAAGTTTACTGTACTGATAAATACTAAATTTTTCCCTTACTAGGTTCAAAAGGTCCTTACTAAAAGCCTTACATGTGTCAATCATACGACTTCATCATGACCATGTAAGTTCTTGACTGAGCACAAGTAATACCAAAAAGCAACTTTATTTAAGTCACCAGTTAAAGACTCCTGTTTAATAAGTATATTACATGCAAAAGCCGCCAAAGATAGGGGAACTTTGAACTGCAACAGTAAGCTAAAGTGTATAAAATACTACATTCTGTTTAATCTTGAAGTGTTTTGTGGGAAATTATCTTTAGTCAAATCTTGGCTGAAAAAAATGCTTGTGAAGACCTAAGAGTGTTGGGAAATATTTTGTGTTTTTATGTATTTTCTTCAAAAAACTGTTAAAATATATGTCCTCTGTAGTAAATGGATATATATATATATATATATATATATATATATATACACATATGTATACGTATATACATATATATATATGAATTATTTGAGCCTACAGTTCAATAATAAACCTGCACTTGTGAATAGAAAAACCCTAAATATTCATGGACTAAAAATGATGTGATCTGTTAAGAAAAATGAAAAATGAGTAATTTTATGTTCTGGACTTCAAATAAACTGTTCTGTAGATAATTCCTTAATTCCACTGAATGTTTTCCATTCGCAGCTAGTTCGGTAGCTGTCTGATAGTGAGACGCCAGCACCTGGTAGTATTGTTCTTGCTGTGGTCCCCTTTGGCCATATTTTTCAAATTTGCCTGATTATTTCTGGTCACTCAAGGTGCTTACCATATAGATCCTTGGCTACTGTGCAAGCTGCTCAGAGCCAAAACCTGCAGAGCCAAAACCCTTCTGATCCTTGGATCAGACGTACTTGAGAAAGGCCATACTGAACTTTTCAGGTTACTTTGCATTTGCTAGGCAGCTGAGGTAGAACTTGCACATAGATAGTTGCTGACCCTCCATTTGGTTTTGTATTTCCTACACTTCTTTAGCAGTGTGAGTTAAATCTAATATATGACTTTAGAAAACAGCAAATTTTAATAGATTTTTTTAATCTTGCCAGTGTCTCCACACTGGTTTATGTCCCAGAGAAGAGCTTTACTGTACATAGGAGTCACTTGCTCTGCGTTTAGATGGATCCATTCAGATACAGACAAGACCTCTAAATAGTGAGCACGGTGCCGAGTGTTTTTGTGCTCTCCTGATGGTATTTCTGCCTGCCTTTCTGATGTCTGCAGTCTGACAGTACAGCCGCCTCTATGCACAACCAAGAAACCTAAATTTAATGTGTGGAGTTAGCACTAGAGAACCTATGTTCTCTGGGAAACTTGACATTGAATCTAGTGTTAGCCAAATGCTCCACTTAACCTCCCTCCATTGATGGCTGCGCAGAGCAGAGCTGGTTGCTAGGAATGTGTGTCACTGATGTCTAGCTTCACAGAGCTTTTACAGATCAACCTAAGTTGGCAGCACTGTAATAAGAAAATTTAAGAGTTCCTGTGAGCATATTGAAAATAAAAGTCATGACTCTTATAGTGATATTGAGTGAGTTGTGATTCTGATTATTCCCTTTAATAAAAGTACAAATCCCTAAAGGTAGCTTTTGAGAATGTATGCTCCATTAAGGTTACTTATCATTTGGTAAGTGAAATTAATCTGATTGTGACCTATTTAGTTATGGCAAAAATGTTCAAAGCCAGCCAACTACTGTTTTTAGGATAAAAGCGTAATTCCTGGGCGCTGTCAGAAATGACTCCCATGAGTCACTCTGAGGAGATCCTGCTCCAGCCTTCAGGTTTGCTGTTGTCCTGCCATCACTCATAAAGGGGAGGCCTTTAGTCTGCCTTGATTACTCCAGTCAAGAGAGCACTACAGCTGGGCCTGGGCTGAGGCAGGAGGACGGAAGGTTTGAGCCAGGCCCAATTTATTGACTTGGCAAGACCCACCCTGTCTGAGAAATGTATTAAAAGTCTGGGAATGTATCTCAGTGGGGAAGCCCTGGGTTCCAACCCCAACACCAAAGCAAAAAGCATAACATAACCTGAGAACACTGGCTAAATTCTCTCACAGTTTCTCTTGGTTACAGCCACAGAGAACCCAGCTAGTTCCCAACGTGCAGCTTGGTATATGAAGCCCCATGATACTGGCATATGCTTTTAAGTGCTGTAGAAAGTATGATTTTTAAAGGCTGCTTAATACTGCTCAGTAAATTTTTTAGTAGAAATATAGGCTACTTTCTATGTGGTTTGCCCTAAGAGGTTAAAGAAAACAGAATACAGCCAAGGGAGAACAAATATAAAGATGTACATGCTTTTGGTTATGGAAACACTGTATGATCATTAAAAAATAAAAAGTGACCGAAACTCCGCATGAAGCAGTTAAGCTTTTCCACAATGCTTTTCTCTCCTGTTTTTTCTCTCTTTCTGGAATATAGTACATTTTCCTATTCAAGGCTTCAGGCTCAAGATACCCATCCAGACCTAATGGACTTTTCTCCTATTGTCTCCAGAACCTTGGAAGGAAAGCATGATCTCCCTCCCTTCAGGGTGCTCCTGTCCGCGCTCTGTGTGCAGCTCCACTGACCATCTGCCTCCCCCTCCCTCCTTACTGCAAACCTGTTGGTCTGTTTACTAACCTACTTTAAAGGCCTCAGCTCTGAGACTAGACCATGCTTAGGCCTCCACCCCGTCTCTTCACCAGCTCCTACTTCGTGAACTGCTCTGAAAGCTACCTCCATCTTCCTCTGGGAGAGCTTCCAGTGTACTGCCTGGCCACACGGCCACTCTGTCCATGGCAGTGTTGCCCTTCCCCACCCTGTCCAGCTAGGTCACCTGCTCCATCTTAGAGGCTGGGCTCAGTCTGAGCACCTGAGGCTCAATCAGGGACCCCATTTTCTCCCTGTGAGGTGCAGGTGCATTTGTGTCACTGAAGTTACAGTGTTGTGTTGTGATTGTCTTGTCTCCTGTAAAACTAGGGATCAGATTGATGCCCAGTACTGTACACCCAAATTTTACCTAACCACTCCATATTTGTTAAATGCATCTATAAACTGAGGCTATACTAATGGAGCCACGCCGCAACAGCCTTGGGAGTCCTGTTTATTGGGCTTGCAGTTTTGTGCAGTTAAAAAGGTCAAAACATACCAGCTGATCTCTAGTACACTTTCTTTTTTTTTTTGAGACAGGGTCTCGCTTTGTAGTTCAGGCTGTCCCTGAGCTGAGCCTCAAACTCACATCACAGCAAACCTCCTGCCTCTACCTCCGGAGTGCTGGGCCCTCTAGTACACTTTCTATTATGAATCCAAGGGTACAACTGCATGCCTGTAAATACTGAGCGTGGCCGTGTAAATGCAGAATACAGAGTTGTCCTCCTCATGACAGGCAGCTAGATCTGAGGCACCACTGCACCTGCTGTTGGCGGGGTGGGTGGGGGGGCAGTTTTTCTTCTAACTCGGAACACTCAGCAGCGCCCCTCCCCCACATCTCACCAGGGATGCAGAGAGTCTTGTACTTCCCTCCCTGTACCTGCCCCATTTGCAAGGCCTGGCCCAGCCCAGTGATAAGAAAAAGTCAAAGTAAGAGGCACTTAAAGTTGTTCTTCCTGAGGAGAAACTCCAACATAATAAAACTAGAATGGAAACGGCCCACCCTATTATGTTTCCCTGGGGAAAAGACCTTTGCCCTTCCAACAATAAAGCCAAGAAAGAAAAACAAAAGCTACAGAAGCTGAGTGGAAAGCACCATAGCCTGGAGCTGTCAGCCGCCTCCTCTGAGCCTGACTCCTCAGCCATGCAAAGGGACTGATACTGCGTGTTTGGGGGTGACATATAATTTCCTTCTTTAAGGATGTGAATACTCGTTTGGATTACATGGGTGTTTCTGCATCTAAAGTCTTCGCTGACAGGCCTTAACAAAGTACACCTCACATGTAACAACATCAAATTACTAAAGATCTGAAGAAATGCCTCGAGAGGTTTTCCACATTCATTGATATATTCACGGGCCCAGCTGGTGACTTAGTTGGAATCTGGGGTCAAAAGGAGGGGTATTTTGAAACTGTCTCGTATGATGAGCCTGGAGTTAGCAGAAACAGAAGTGAGAGATTACAATAAGTGGTGAGAATACATCATGACCGCCTTTACCCTGAACAACATCCCACATTGTGCTTGTCAACTATTTTTAGCCAAAAGCAAAATTGAAAATGCCAGGTGACAGCCATGAGTTCACTCGTGTGCTTTCTGCTTAGCTTCACAGATTGATCTGCATTATTTTCACTGACCTTTCAGCACCCACGAAAAAATTCAAAATCACTTCCCATCCTAACTTATATTCAGGCACATTGGTTAGAATGGCCGAATACACTCGGATGTTCTCTACAAAGATTTCCCCCAAATGACTAGTGTGACTCTTACAAAGCAAGTCAAAACTTTAGTCACCCCAAGTTAAAAGTCCCTAGGCTCACGTATCATTAGCGGATTCTGGAGCAGCCAGAATTCAGTTCCCATTGGAATCCCCTCATGGTGGTTTTACACATCAAATGGCTAGTCCAGAGTGCCCAGCTGTTTGGTCCAGTGGTCCCCTCAGTGTTGTGTGATGAACCCTCCTACTGGGGGTGCATCCCACCAACAGCTGAAGACCTCGGCAGTGAGACAGGCTCCCTGGGAAAGAAAGTTCTCAGCACCATGCGAAGGAACTCAGCCTGCTGTCAGCCTGTTGGGTTTCGCAGACGTTGGGCTACTATGTCATTTACAGGATTTGCCAGCCAGCCCTGGAGATTTTAGGTTCCATGACAATGGAAGCCAATCTTTAAACAGAAGAGGAGTCTTGGTTCACAAACTTAATTCACCCCCCAGTTCTGGGAAAGATGGCCGTGGTCGTATTCATCAGCTGATACAGAGTTTGCAGATAATACCTAAATTTTGCCAGATGCTTCTGTTTGCAAGCTGGACTGTTCACAAAAACATTGCTGTAAATCTCCTTCCGTCTCTCCTGCCGGTTCAGTTTCTTTGAATAACCCAATGAATTGGTGCAGATATTTCCTTTTGTTTTGTTTAAAAAAAAAAAAAAACCAGGGTCCCACAATGTAATTGAGGCTGTCCTTGAGTACCCTATGTAGCCCAGGCTGGCTCACAATACGAGGTGATCCTCCTCCCTCGGCCTCCCAAGTGCTGGGATTACAGGCATGGACTACCACACTCGGCAGTATTTCCTAGTTGGTATATTATGAGATTTAACATGTTTTACTTCATTGTTATAATTAATAACTTTAATTCAATAAAATCAATACAATCAATTTCTTTTGGCCTCATTCAAATTTCAGCGATTAATCTACTTCTTTGAAGTATTCTTTTGGCTAATTGAATGTTGTTCTGTGTGAAAATAGAAGTTGAATTGATAGCTTTTTCAATTGATAGCATTTGGAAATAAAAGTCAAATTTTTTTTGCCCTCTTTTCTCTCCATCTCTAGATCCCTTTCCCAGTAGCAAAATGTCCAGTACCCTGTTTTCTATTATCTTTTAGTTTGCTTTTTCGAGTATTTATCTTCTGAGTTTCACATATAATTTCACATGTGATAATTAAACTTGTGTATCATTTATTTCACTGAACATATGGTCTCAAGGTACATTTATTTTCCTATCAATGACTGAAAATTGTCCTTTATGACTCAGTAGTATTCTGTTGTTTATCAGTACTGCATTATCTTAATCCATTCATTTGTTGATGGACAAGAGTTAGCATCCAAGATGTAGCTATTATGAGTTGTGCTGCTATAAATATTGGTATGCATGTATCACTCTGATACAATGTCTCACCTGTTTTGAGAAGATACCGAGAAGGCAAATAGCTGGGTAGAATATAATTTCAATTTTTAGTTTTCTGAGAAATCTCCATTCTGATTTTCTTTATGGTTGTACTAGGTTTTGGTTTAGTTTGGTTTGGTATCAGGATTGAACTCAGGACCTTGTGCTGAGCTACATCCCCAGCCCTGAATGTACTAGTTTACATTCATACTGACAACAAAGAAAAGTAACTTTACCCTACAGTCTCACCAGTATTTGTTATTATTTGATACTTGGATGGTAACCATTCTTTCTGGAATAAGATAGAATCTCAATGTTGTTTAATTTGCATTTTTCTAATGACCAGAAATATTGACCGTTTTGTCACTTCCCTGCTGGGCTGTATACTTCTGAGAAGTGTCCTTTCATTTCAGTTATCCATGTTTTGACTGGGTCTAATTTTCCCAAATTCATTACATATTCTAGATATTAGTCCTCTGTCCAAGGAACAGCTGGCAAAAATTTTCCCCTTTTCCATAGGCTGTCTCTGACTGGTTGTTTCCTTTGCTGTGATCAGATTTTTAAGTTGATATGACCCCATTTGTTGATTCTTGGTGTTATTCTCATGCAGTTGGGATTCTCCTCAGAAACTCTAGCCATGCCTGTGTCTTCCAAAGTTTGATTTATTTTCCAGCAGACTGATCCATTTTGACTTTAAATAAATCTCTTCTTGACTTAGTTCAGTACTTAATATATGATCTACCACCCAAACTTCAGGTTTTGCACTCGCAAGTACCACTCAGCCCTGAAACAATACATTCACCAATATACTTTCCATTGATCCAGATAAAACTGAAATAACTTTTCATCCAGTCTCTGAAATCAGATTTCATCAAATGTCTTGAGACTGACCAAGAGGAAAGATAAAATAATCCCTTTGTGAAGTTAGTGTGCCGTGGAAGTTAAAAAGCCTCATTTGGGGGCCAGGGCAATCGCAAAGGCCTGGAGTTCAATCCCTGGTAACCACATGCAACAAAAACCAGGCTGGTGAGTAACACCAAGGAGCTGTCAGTACCACATTCCACATTGTTGGGTGTGGTGGCTCACGCACTCTGGAGGCAGAGGCAGGAGGACTGCTATAGTTTGAGGCTGAGCTCAGAGCCAGCCTGAACTACAAAGCGAGATCCCATCTCAAAAAAAAAAAAAAGGTCTGATTTGGTCAAAATTTATTCAGAATTACTTTTTAAAATATTTTTAAGGTCAGGTGCATGTTAAGTATCTATAATTGAGCCCAACCTGGGCAACTAGTGACTTCATAAGACCTTATCTCAAAAATTTTTTTTTAATTTTAAAAAGGCTGGGAATACAACTCAGGCCTTGGGTTCTTTCCTGTATCATAAAAAATTAAATTATTTATAAATACACCTAATTGTGGAAACAACATGAAACTATTCTCTTTGGGGAGAAAAAAAATACTCAAACATTGCAGCTAAAGGAATCTTTGAATTAAGTTTGCTCCAACTCTTAATTGCTAATTCTCTCCAAAGATGACCATCATTTTCAGTTTGGTGTGTATATTTCTGATCTATTTGTAAACATCTGTGTTCATGTAGTTGGACCTGAGGCAGTAGTGCAGAGGATGAAGCCCAAACTCTGTAAACTGCTCGAGTTCATTTCTGGCTCGACTGCTCACTAGCTGTGTGATTTTCAGCTGGACACATAACCTCTCCATGCCCCAGTGCTCAACTTTGTACAGTACAGAAAACAGTAATGCCCAATTCATGGGCTCCTTGGGGGATCAAATGACTTCATCCATGTGAAGCATTTGGAATGGTGTCTGGCACATCATAAACACTAGACAGCACTAGTTATTATCATTTTTCATTTTTCCTAACAAAACTAGATTTTTTTGCCAACTTATTTAACTCATCAATGGACTGTACTTTTGAGATTTTTCCTTAGTATTACAGATAAAATCTCTTTCTCCAACAACTTCAAGTATCATTTTCCAAATAATGATTTTTAACAGTTCCTAGGAAAAAAAAATCTATATTTACCCAAGTGGTGTGTATCTTTTTCTATATGATTTGGTGGAGTAAAGTATCAGGCGTTAGGAAAATGTTTTTTTGTACAGAAGTCCCACTGGGCGTGCAATGGGGAGATTTTGCAATAGCCTGGCACAGACACGTCGCCCTGGGAAGCCTCCTTCCGCCTTTGACTTATGCTTTCATTTACTAATAACAGTGACTCCCAGAGGCAGAGCAGTTTTTGGCAAAGTGATCAAGTGTCTGCCTCATTTCTCCCTTCTTCCAGCAACTTGCTGCCTCGATGATTTGAGTGGGGTCACAAGTATGTTTCAGAGGAGGCTGGGGGAGAGGAAGCCCTGTTGGGTTAAAGGGAATGGCTGCATTTTTGGAGCCACTTCTTTTTGCAGGGCCTCTGGGGAGAGGGTTCTGTCTGTGTCTGGAGGCCCCCCCAAAGCCTCCTGTGGTCAGAGGTGGCTGGATCCAGCGTGTGTGATGCTGCAATGGATTCATGATTCACAGCACAATGCTAGGATGGAGGGTGCCGGATTGAAGGGTGTGAATGCTGTCTGCCCTAAGGGCGAGTCGCCTGGATAAGATCTAAGGGACAGAAAGAGACTTGTTCCTGGACACTGCTTGCCTGTTTTTGCTGTCTTCCGCCTGCTGTGACTTTCTCCTCTGTGATGCCCCTCTGCCATGCTACTTGTGCCCCGGAGCCAGCCAGCTATGAACTGAAACCTCGACAAACTCTGAACCAAAATAAACCATTCCTCCTGTAGGGAGGTCTTGTCTTAACAATAAGAGAGGTGGCTAGAGAGACAGAGGCCTATCTGCCCTTGGGCCCAAGAAGGATTGCCGCCGCTTGTGTCTTGCTGTTGGCACGCATCCCCTGCTGGGCTGGCAGTGGGTGGAGACCACCGGGACTGTTGGGGAACCGGACTGGGCAAAAGGCCTCTGGAGAGGAGGGGAAGGGGGTGGGCTTCTCCCAGCTCCCCAACATTGCCTGGGTTCATTCCTAAGTGTTCTGTCTCGCAAGCACAGCATCTGACCCACGACTTGGCGCGTAGCAAATGTTCAGTCTATGTCTGCCGGCGAAAGAAATAAATCGACAGAACCTCTGCTTGCCTTAGCAGGACAAAGCTTATCTCACATTTTTCTACCAGCAACAGAGATGTTGTTAGGAAAAGGAAAAAAATAAGAGCGGAGAAATACATGGAGAAAAAAATTTTGTCCTTTTTAGATACCTCAGGAGAAGCATGTACTTGAAGGGAAAAAATAACCTGGAAAGGCTCATGACTCTGGCGGGCACTCTCACGACCTGGAGACTGACGGGCTCCCAGAGCGCGTTGCTGCTGCAGACACCGACAAAGCACCGACCTGGGTGGAAGCCTTTCTGCGCCTGAGGTCCGATCCCGAGGGCAGAGCAGGCCCCGGAAGGGGAGAACTCGGCGGCCCAAGGAGGCCAGGCCGGGCCAGCAAGGTTTCCACCCCCGCCCCTTTCAAGACAAGCTCGGGGACTGCCCTTTCCTTTCGTAGATCCGTCCTGCCCTCTTCAGCCCTCACCACCACCGCATTCCCTTGGATGGTCACCGAGGCCCGGCCTAGGTTCTCCGGGTAGCTCCTCCCTCAGCCAGCCCCGCCGAGCAGCGAGTGGAAACCTTCTTGGGACTCTTTCCTCATTTTGGAGCCTCTTGAGCAACGTCTTCTCCTCCTCAGCTGTCGTGCTGTTGCAAGACCGATGCCCTTTCCTGGCCCACGAGCACTGCTCCTCTCTGCCCCCCAGCGCCCCGGGTCCCCGTGTTCGGAGAACCCATCATGTCTGCCGAAAACATCTGTTCCTGCCTTTCCCTCTCCCTGTGGCCACGGTCACCCGGCCGGGACCTGGGCTTTTCCTTGGCCCACTCTCGTTCTCCTTGCTTCACCACCCACCCAGTCCCGCAGCTGAAGAGTACATCCCAGAAGGCCCCCCCTTCTCGCTCTCACCCTACACTTCTGTAGCTTCCCCTGAGCGCGTATTTAAGGTGGTCTCTCCACTGACAGACTGCAATTTGTTAGCGCCACGTTCAGGGCCTTTAGAAACAGGATCCTGCTGCCATTGTCGGTCTGATCTCTTAAGACCAGAAATTAGACCTCCCCTCTCTGCTGTCTACCTGCTATGGTCCAAATGTGTGTGTCCTCCAGTATTCGCGTTGGCCCGGATCCCTGACGCAAGAAGGGAAGATGCAAGAAGGTATCTCCCTCCCGAGTGGCTTCCTGCCCTGTACAGGAGCTTGAGGCAGCACGCTCCCGTCGCTCCTCCCCCGGAGAGGACAGAGCACTTACTCCTTTCTGCCGTGGCATCCTTTCCACTGTGGGAGGACACCCGGATGGTCTCTCTGCGAGTAACACCCCTTTCTGAGATAGCAAGCCTCCCAGCAGCTTGGCCTTGGACTTGCGGCCAGCACAGCTGTGAGAAGATAGATTTCTATTCTGTGTAAGTGGCCGATTCCTTATTATTCTGCTATGATATCATAAACAGACAGGATCTCTATCCCTGAAGGCAGTATCTGCTCACAAATGCTAAGGAATAAGTGAATGCTGTAGTCGGTGCGCCCTGAAGCAGAACTGATCACTTAGCCTAGCCCCAGGGATGAGCCCCACAGGACACGTGACCTGAAGTGATAGCCCCAGAGAAGAGCCCCACAGGGCACGCGACCTGAGGTGAGGGTGCTCTGGCTCTCCCCAGGGCAAACTCATTTCACACTACTGGGTCAGTGCAGTCAGTGTGAGGCTTAGGAAGCCCGAGGAGGCAGGTTTCCCTGAGCATGTTGGCGTTTTGCCAGCTACCAAGCCAAATGGCCAGATTTCACCAGATGGTCTTGAAATTGTTATTTCTGCCCAGGCACATGTCCGAGCTGATGCAATTGTGTCCCGGAGGTTATAAGAGGAAAGCTGCTGGCATTCGTGTCCGAAAGAGCCAGTGCCTTGTTTCTGTTTCTGTTGTAAAGGTTTTCATAACAGCCTCCTGGAGAAGTGTACACACAGCTCGCCTGACCCGGCCACGGGGGCACTGGAGCCAGCCGTGGCCGAGTGGGTGGAGAACGCCGCGCTCTGAAGAGCCTCCAAGTCAGCACCCTCTCTGGGGCCTCAGAGCACAGTGGACATCGTGCCTTGTGAAAAATAAGCACAGAAATCAAGTGCTGCAGAACATTTTCAAGTGGGTCCCCCAGTTAAATGAGTAGAGTGTCTCTTCAGAGAGGCAAGAGGGACATGAGAGAGTACCCCACTGGGTCAGCAAGGATACGTGAGCTTTTCAGTGTTACAAATGACACTGTAAGTGTGAAGTTAAACTGGCTTACTAACAAATAACCACGTCCCGTGCTGGCTTGCACTTGTGTAACTCAGCTGGCAGACCAGAGGAGTCTGCCACTGATGAGGGACCCAAATCCACACCTACACCTGATCTCAGAGTGCCTGGAGAATGCTGGGGAAGAAGGTGGGGCTGATCTGACTTGTCAACAGAGCAGAGAGCAGTGAAAAGAGTGTTTTTCAAATGAGAATTCCTTCCTTATCTCCGTCCATATGAGCATGGATTCCTACTGTCCTGGTTAAGATCACATAAGATCAAGTGTATAAACTCTGAACTTGCAGGTACTGAATCTTCAGAGTTACAAAGTTACAAATGCCAACTCAACCCCACCTAGATTTGTCAGGGTGGCTGTCACGGGAATCAAATACATGACACCTACAATTTAAAGGAGAAGGAGTTTATTTTGGTTCGTGACTTCGGAGGGCTCAGTCCATGGAAGGCTGGTTCTAAGATAGAAACGTCATAGCAGAGGACATAGCAGAGACAGGCTATGGTGGAATCTGAGAGAAAGAGAGCAGGGAAAGAGCAGAGAGGAAGGCTCTGGGGACCAGATGTAGACCCCAAGGTCATGTCCCCATGACCTAATTTCTCCAACTAGGTCCCACCTCCTAAGGCCCTTTCAGTGATGAATTCATCACGGTCAGCCCACTCATGAGGTCGATGCTCTCACAATCCTATCATCTCTCAAGCCAGACAAGTTCACCATCAGGATGGATAGGCTTATTGCCCCATTTTATCTTGAATGTGATAAATAGGGGCATTAATAGTTTTCCTCCAAACTGACTTCATTTATGGCCATCAGTGTTTCGATCACTAGCACTTCTCTTGGAGTTAAGTTCTTGCCAAAACAAATCATATATTCTGAATGTCATATTAATAAAGGGTGTTTTCATTAAAGTCTACTCATTGAGGTCTTGGATAAATTATGGTCCAAGGTTGTTCAAAAGTCATATGCTCTGTCTCCTCCCACAAAGAAGGACCTAGACTTATGCAGATTCTGCAATGGCTGTCTGGCTGAGCACCCAACAGCACACTGAGACAGCAGGGAGATAACTCCAAGGTCAGACGGAGTTTCTCTTTGAGAACGCTGAGTCCCCCCTTCCAGCCAGACTTAGCAAGGGCATTGAAAACTGGATTCAGCTCAGCGACTTTGCATAGTGACCGGTTACATATTCAAACTAAGGAATAAATACATAGAACTCTTCTTTCTTTCCTATCATTCAGTTCAACTCAGTTTCTATTTTGAATTCTTATTTCCCTTTGTGAGGGATTAAAATCTATTTTTCCACCCTTGAGTCAGGACTGCCTTGTGACTTGCTTTGACCAACAGAATGTATGAGAAATACCCTATGTGTTCTGAGCTACAGTATGAGGCCAACAGCTTCTGATTTTGTCTCTTGGAAAGTGTTACCATAGCATGAAGAAGTCTGGGATGAGAGATTTGTAGATGGGGATAGCAAGCTCAAAGCCAGCAGACACTCTACCTAAACCCTGCCCAGCTGACCGATGGGAAATACAAGCACCTACAGGGTGATTTTGGGGGAGGCCACCAAGTTTTGGGTGATTCTTAATTACAGCAGTAAGCATCTGGCATATTCTACGTGGGAAATGAGTTTGGTTTACATTCATTCAATTCAAAATGTCCTCAACCACAGCTTTCTCCCTAAAGTGGCAGGTGAGGTGCACAAGGTTTCTGCTGGCTAATGGCATACAGATGACCGAGGGTGGGGGTGAGTTCCCACCTGACTCTCCATAGGGTGTCCCGAGCAGGACAGTCTCCACAGAGATCCCTCATTTAATGATCTACCTCTCTAACAATGTTTGGATTTCAAACCTGCCACGTGGACTTGTGACCTGTCTTTTTGTGTGTGTGGGCCATTCTGTTGTGTATGCAGTTTCAGTGTGTGTGTGTGTGTGTGTGTGTGTGTGTGTGTGTGTGCAGTACATTTTATTTAGTACTGTAATGTTTGCTGATTGTACTATACAGTGGTGTAGTCTTATGTTCTGTTATACATTACAGTACTGCAGGTAAGAGTTATGCAAATAAAAGCAAAGTCACCAATTGGACTCTCCTTTGACCATTTCTTTGTTCTAAACATTGTAATGTACATACGATACACAGTTTTTAATTTAGTGACTGATTCATTTAACAACCTAGGAGAGGGGTCTCGCTGCTGCCACTGACAGTATCCTTTACCTCTCTCTGAGGCTTGTCCAGCTCCTCGTTCCTTGCGCCCAACAAGCCACAGTGATCATCCTTCGTTTCTCCCAAGCACTCTGGACACGCAGGAGACACACAGGTTCCCAGAGTCCTCCCTGCTCTTCCCTGCTGTAGTGGCCTCCAAGAGTCTCTGTGGTGCTTGCTGTCCCCAAGGCAGCTGGTTCACTGTTGGCTGTCAGCTGATCTGACTTGGCCAGGAATGCAGAGCACCAAGGGTGGCGGAGGACGTCGGGTGGGGATGTGACTAATAGCTCACTGTTTTTCTCTCGTGCCTGACCCCTCTGCCTAACCCCAATCCCCAGCCCAGCAAGTTTTGGCTTGAAGTTAGCTAACTGAGGGTAGAGAGACAACCTATTGGTGTAACCTGTCATTCTGTACCTCTCCAGACTGAGACTTCTGCTCAGCATGGAAAAAGATCAAGTTCTTAAAACTCCAAATTATTTTTGTTCCAGTAGATGGCCTCTGTCCTGAGTTTCAAACCTCAGCATCCCCATTCTTTGGGTTGTATACATTTCAAAATACACATCATCATGTGTGTGCACACACCATTGCATGGATGGCGTGGCTACATTCTGCATTTTGCTTTCATTTTTTGCTAAGCTTTGTTTTTTCCCGTCACTGTGAGCATGTCAAATACACAGCCCCTCGCTGCTGCATGACGCACCTTGGACACCCACATGTTGTCTTACCTCTCTGCAGCTGATGGGTGCTCAAGTCGGCTCTGTTTCATCAGGTAGCAACGTGATGGATATCCTCGTGCATGTTCCCTTGCGGGTCTGTCTAGAATTTTGGAGAGACATGTATGAAAAAAGGGATTCTGTTATAAGGTATGCATCAGTTTAATTTGAATCCACAGTGCCAGCTTATTCAGAATGGCTGCATCAAATTCTAAAACTGACCCTAACCCAACCCTAAGTCTTCATTCTCACCAGCAATTCAGGAGGGCTTTCCTACCCTCCCAGGGCTAGCCACTGGTAATGCCCAGTGTTCTAATTTTGTACTTAGCTAGTATGTATAAAACGATATCATGTAGTTGTTTTATAATAATGACTTTGCACATTTTTTTTTTTTTTCGAGACAAGGTCTCATTTTGTAGTTCAATTTGGCCCCGAACTTGCCGTGTAGCCCAAGCTTGCCTCAAACTCAGAAATCTTCCTGGCTCTGCCTCCCGAGTGCTGGGATTACAAGCATGGGCCACCACACCTGGCACTGTGGTATGTGGTTACTGCAGATTGAACTCAGGATCTTGCACTTGCCAGCAAAGATGCTGGAACCACTTAATCTAGAGCTAAATCCCCAACCCTGAACATTTCTTTATGTCTTAGTTAGAGAGGAACCTCCTCTTTAGTAAATTTCCTACTCATACCCTTTCTTACTGTGCTGTCTTTTTTGAGTACAGGTTAGTTTTTTTGAGGTAGAGTCTCACTATGTAGTTCAGACTGCCCTTGAATCACTACGTAGCCCAGGCTGGCCTCAAACTCACAATGATTCTGCGATCAGCCTTCCAAATATTGAGATTATGGGCGTGTACTGTCTCAACTGGTTTGTACTGTATTGTGAGGTTCCTATTTTTTTCCTTTTGATTCATAAGGGACTCCTAGAACTCTGGATGATTCTCTCAGCATTTGGGGGTGGGTAACGAGCATCTAACTATGGGCCTCGCACTTGCCAGGCAGGCACTACAACACTGAACGACGTCCCCAGACCACTCAGCACTTTAATCATGCCAATCACGTCTTCCAGTCTGACATCACCTAATAACTTTGTCCCATTACATCTGTCACTTAATGGAAATCTTTAATTTTTATGTGATCAATACCTTTTGTGCTTAATAGGCTTGTTGTTTTTCCAGCTTTTACTTTTTATAAGCACGTTTGCACTACACAGTGATTATATTTGTTGTGTTTATGTGTTTGTTTTTATGTTTTATTCAAGAAATACATCCTCGCTTCCATCTCAAAAATAAATTTTCCTATATTTTCTCCTACTAATTTCATAGTTTATCTTTACCATTTAGATCTTTGATCCACCTAGACTTTACTTTATAGGTCAGTCTATGAAGATATCAGGTTTTCTTGTTCTGAGTACATTTTGAGCACATTTTCTCTGCAGCACGAAGTAAAAACTGTATCCTGCCCTTCTTGTCTTCCTTTGTTTTATGGAATTTTCCAGGACTTGAATCTGCTCCTGGGTGTTTTGCTTTGCCCCTCGTTTATCTGCTGTGACACAGACTCTGGCTCTGCTCTGACAGCCCAGAAACATTTCTTACTATCTGCTAGCATAGGAAATACCCAGCCCTTTGTTCTTTGTAAAGGTCAAGAACTATTCTTGGACTTTTATTCCTCCATATTAATTTAAGAGGAAATTTATAAGGTTCCTAACAATCCAATTAGAATTTGAATTAATTGTATTAAATTTATGTATTTGTTGGGGGATCTTCATCGTAATATTAATTCATCCTATTCCAAAATCTGGAAATCTCTTGACTTGACCAGATCCCTTTCTATATCCTTTCCTAGCACTTTGAAGTTCACTTCACAGAAATTGTTTATTTTGTGTTAATTAATTCCTATAAAGCACAAGGTTTTTGTTTTATGATTTTTGGGGGTTTTTTGATACCCAGGATCAAACTCAGGCCTCACACTTGCCAACATGCTGCACCACTGAGCTACATCCCCAGCCTAAAAACACAGCTTTTATTGCTATTGACTTGTACAAATTTATAAATAGGTAAATGAATCATGAAAACCTAGAGATTTTAATACACCTCTTGGAAAAAGAAAAACAAAAACAGAAGAAAATATGTCAAAGACCTGAACCATGCAAACAAATACGCTTAAGTAAACTTCTACGTGCAACAAAGAATATGCCTTCTTTTCAAGATCACATAAAAATTTTACAAAAATAGATCAATGCATTAGGTCAAAAAGGAAGTCCAAGTAATTTTGAGAGATTGCTATGGAGACTAAATTATCTTGCCAATATACAATAAAACTAGGAGTCCACATCAAAGGTTATTTCAAAAAATCTTTTATACTTGCATACTGAAAAATCTTTGTAAATGGAAGGCTACAGCGTTATCATAGAAACACTGCATGTCAGAGTCTATGAAATTCACCTAAGCATTTACTCAGAAGGTCACACATAGCTTTAACATTAGGAAAAAAGTGAAATATTCAGTCTTTTTTTTTAGGTTTTTTGAGACAGGGTCTCGCTTTGTGGTTCAGGCTGGCCCTGAGCTCAGCCTCAAACTCACATCACAGCAATCCTCCTGCCTCTGCCTCCCGAGTGCTGAGATTACAGGCATGAGCCACCACGCCTGGCACTGTGGTATGTGGTACTGGTTGCTACTGGGGTGAGTCTCCACGCCCAGTATGGTATGTGGTTACCAAGGAATCAAACACGGGTCCTTGAGCTTGCAAGACAGGCACCGGAACTACTGAGCTAACTCCCCGGCCCAAAATATCCAATCTTTAAGTTCTTTTGAGTTGAGCTTTCAGGAAGTTGCATTTAATAGCATTCTTACAGTTGTAACTATTCAGTGTTTACAAAAGTTGCCACTCTTTGCACTCTTTTTTTTTTTCTTTTGAGACAGGATCTCCCTTTGTTGTTCAGGTTGGCCTTGAACTCAGCCTCAAACTCACAGCAATCCTCCCGCCTCTGCCTCCTGAGTGCTGGGATTACAGGTGTGAGGTACATGACTGCGTGAGTCTCCACGCCCAGTATTATATGCAGAACCAGGCCCTTGACCTTGCAAGACAGGTGCCAAATCCTGAGCTAAATCCTCAACCCCATTCCTCTCATTCTGAACTGACTTTTATAGTCTAGGGATCGTCTCTCCTTCAACAACAGAGGGTATCTAAGGGCTACGCTGAAGTAAAAGGCTATGTGTGGGACTCTTTATGCTTAACTTTTTTCAAAAGTCCAGGTGAAAGAAATATGCAAGAATAGATCTTGAGCCAGATGTAGTAGTGAACACCTGTAATCCAGCATTTGGGAGGCTGAGGCAGGAGGATTTCTGTGACTTCAAGGCCAGCCTAGACTACATAGCAAGTTCAAGGCCAGTCTGAATTACACAAAAAGAGCCTGTCTCAAAAACACAAAAAACACACAAACAAAAAGAATAAATCTTGAGGAGAATATAGTTACACTTGTTTCTTTTTCGTCTTTTGGGGGAGTGAAGAACTTTTTTTTTTTTTTGTCTTGTGAGGCCGGCAGTAGTGCTACTGAACTAAATCCCCACTCCAGTTTTGCTCATTTCTTTAGATAGATTTTATTCCTAGAATTATCACAGAGTTACTTATGAAATTTATTATTTGGCCTTCTTTCAGATTACTCTATTGATGTGTTGTACTTTCATACAGAAAAACGATAGGAGAAAATTCAGAGGGACTACATTACTGTGTTTATAAAGGATTGCCAGTGTTTTGTGTCATGTTTTATTTCATTTGTAAGACAAGATCTCACTAAATTGTTCGCTCTGGCCTTCAACTTGTAGTTCTTCTGCCTCATCCTCCTGAACAGCTGGATTACAGGTATTCATCTCTAGGCCCAGCTGAGGGTCACTCTTAAAGACGTCCATTATTCACAGGATTGTCTACACATGAAAATCCATACAAATGTCTTACACACCAAAATGGTAAGAAAGTGTTTTCTTTCTCTCAAGAGAATGAATTGTTACTGTTTTAATGGAATGTGAAATGGGTAACAGGTTGCCAGCAGCACCTTCACTGTTAACCACTAGGTCAGGGCTCACTTGAAGGACAGCTGGGAGGCGAGGGGCCAGGCTCCCCACGGTTAGCGCTCTTCTCCTGTTGTCTCAGTTACTTTTCTCATGGCTGAGACAAAACACCCAACACTCAGAGGTAAAGGGGGAAAAGTTAATTTAGCTCATAGCGAGCAGAAGCTTCCGTCCATGGTCAGCTGGCCCAGGGCAGGGTGGCATAGGAGGGGCAGAAGGGCATCACAGAGCAGAAACAGTTCATGATGAGCAGAAGGCCACAGCAGCCTTCTTTCTGTCCATTAGGGCGGGTGGCACTCGCACCCCAGTGACCCTTCCAATCATCTCTTTCCAGAACTGTGCCAAACCAATGGATGGACTACTTTAGTAATCACATATCCTTAATCACAGCATCACACATCATGCGTTCAAGGCCAGCTGAACTACATAGCAAGACCGTCTCCAAAAAAACTACAATTCAGTGAAAATAAATATATTTACAATGTTACACAACTACCACCAATTCCCAAACTTTTCTATCATCTTAGATAAAACTTTACATACCACTAAATAATAATTTGCATTCCTGTGCCTCTAGCCCTGCTGCTCTCCAGCTTATGTTTTGTCTTAATGAATTTGTCTACTCTAAGTATTTTGTGTAAGTAGAATCCTATAATGTCCTTTTGATGTTTGGCTTTTTTTCACATGCTGGATTTTCAAAGTTCATCTATGTTGTAGATGAAATGTATTCCTTTTTTTCTTTTTTTTTTTTTAGGTTTTTTGAGACAGGGTCTCGCTTTGTGGTTCAGGCTGGCCCTCAGCTCAGCCTCCAACTCACATCACAATCCTCCTGCCTCTGCCTCCCGAGTGCTGGGATTACAGGCATGAGCCACCATGCCCGGCACTGTGGTATGTGGTACTGGTTGCTGCTGGGTGTGGGTCTCCACACCCATTATTGTTATGTAGTTACCGGGGAATCGAACTCGGGTCCTTGCGCTTACAAGACAGGCGCTGGAACCACTGAGCTAACTCCCCGGCCCGAAATGTATTCCTTTTTATGGTGAAGTAATATTCCATCAGACCTTTTGCTTATCATTTTATCTGTCACTACACATTTAGGTTGCTTCAACACTTTTGGCTGTTGTGAAAGATGCTGCTTTAGACATTAATATGCATGCATGTGCCTGAATCCCTGTTTTCAATTCTTTTTTTTTAAAGACAGGGTCTCGCTTTGTAGTTCAGGCTGGCCCTGAGCTCACTAAGTAGCCCAGGCTAGCCTCCAACTCACAGCAATCTTTCTGCCTCTGCTTCCTGAGTGCTGGGACTACAGGCATAAACCACCACGCCCGGCACTGTGATATGTGGTACGGATTGCTGATGGGTGTGAATCTCCATGCCCAGTATGGTATGTGGTTCCTGGGGATCAAACCTGGGTCCTTGCGCTTGCAAGACAGGCGCCGGACCCACTGAGCTATATCCCCGGCCCTGTTTCGTCTTCTAATAGCTACTCAGGTAGGTGGAAAGTGATATTTCATTGTGGTTTAGTTTTGTGTCTTCTTGATGACTAATGCTGCTGAGCATCTTTTCATGTGCACATCCTCTTTGTGGAAATATCTTTTCAAGTCCTTTGTTCATATGTCAGTTGGTTTTTGTTGTTGTTGAGTTATAGTAATTTATATCCTGTAGATAATAACTATAAAATATGTGATTCATAAACATTTTCTCCTGTTTTGTGGGGTTTTTCATTATCTTTAGTCCCTTCATGCACCATAACATTCATAATTTTGATGAAGTCCAGCTTACCTATTTTTTCCTGTAGTGTCTGTGCTTCTGTCATCACACTTAAGAAATCATTGTCATGGCCCGGGAGTTAGCTCAGTGGTTCCAGCGCCTGTTTTGCAAGCGCAAAGACCTGGGTTCGATCCCCAGTAACCACATACAATACTGGGTGTGGAGACTCACGCCCACCAACAATCAGCACCACATACCACCAGGCGTGGTGGCTCACACCCATAATCCCAGCACTGGGGAGGCAGGGGCAGGAGGATTGCTGTGATATGAGTTGGAGGCTGAGCTCAGGGCCAGCCTGAATTACAAAATGAGACCCTGTCTCATGAAAAAAGAAAAGAAAGAAATCATTGTCATGTCCAAGGTCATGAAGACTTTGCCTATGTTTTCTTCTATGTTTTATAGTTTTAACTCTTAAATTTAGGTCTTTGATCCATCTTGAGTTTTAAAAAAAATACAGTATGAAGTATCCAACTTTGTTTTTCCCAGTACCATTTGTTGAAAAACAGTCCTTTCTTCACTGAAAGGTCTTGACATTCTTTTTAAAGTTAATTCTACTCTATTTTCCCATTTGTCTGTCTGTATGACAGTGCCACAAAGTTTCAATTACGGTAGCTTTGTAGTAAGTTTTGAAATTGGCAGTGTTCCATGTTATTCCTTATAAAGATTGCTTTGGTAGTCAGACGTTTTTATGCACACACATCATAGTATGTGGTAGATACAATCAAAAAGAAGAAGAAAGGCAAAAATGTCAGTGTTCTGCTTTGTCACAATTCTCTGCCTCTTCATCATCCCAGCCCATGTCCTGCTGCTCATCCTGGTTCATTCTCCGCTCCTAAAGGTGTAATTCAGCTCTGGTCACATTGTGGCAAATATGGATATGGCACTGTCACTAGGGACGTGTGGGGACCCTGAGAGGGTGACATATTGGAAAGAGTGCCTCGTGAGAGATTCGGGATTAGGCTTCTGGTCTCGACTTTGCATTTAAAAGCAGTGGATCCGAACACATTACTGGATCTTTCGTGTCTCTAAGTCTCTGAAGCAGTCTGGTCAGGTCCTTGGCAACCACTAAGTATGATTTTCTGGTGATAAAATTTCACAGATCCTCCGAGGCTCAGCAGTAAGGGTTTGTGTGGTTTTCGTTGACAGCTTCTTAACCTGTCACAGTTCACATCAATAACCAAGACGCAGTGATCTAGAAGACACCGCCTTCCCCGCCTGCTTCACACGGCCAAGTGACAACACCCTGCGAGAAGCTGGAAGCCCGCGGGAAGGCGCCCTGGCCATCTGGGAACACCTCTCGTTCTGTCCCCTGAACCTGAAAGGAAATACACTAACGCCGACTCATTTATGAGGTTGCCTTTGGCTGGCAAAACAGCAAGGACTAGTCATGACAGGAGGCCCTTTAAAAAGACAAAATAAGCAAAAACAACAAAAGCCCTCCCATTAGCTGTTAGCATCACTTAGGAACGGTTGGGGACTCTGGCAAGTCACTTTGGGGCCCTCTTGCCGGGATTCACACGCGATCCACCGAAAGTAGAGAGAAATCTCTTCATCTCTGCATGTTAATTAAGGAGGACAGATGGCCCTGTGATTATTCAACCATATGTAGGTCAAGACTAAATGAATTAATAAGCAACTTCATTCTCAGCCGCCTCCACGAGCTTATGGGGCATCTACGAACAAACAATTGCCTTAGTATCCTGGGAAACAGGAGTGGGGGCAGGGAGAGAGACTGAGTTTCCCAAGTTTCGAGGCCAAAAAGGGACATGGTCATCCTGCAGCACATATTGGCTTCGACACATTTGGAATATTCCAGTGGGGCGCCAGTTATACATTGTCGTCGTAGCTCCAGGTGTAAACCGTACAACCGAGGCATAAATTGTACAACCTGCTGAGGCCAAAGGAGGTGTCAGACACATTCTAAAGAAGTTCAGAGAGGCATGGAGCTGTTGGCATGGGGACTCAGCGAGGGAGGGACGGGTCGGGACCTGCCCACCAACTGAAAAGGGGCCCGTCACATTGTGATTGTGGCAGGTGTACACGGGGCAGTTATTAAACTCGGGGGGTCACGAGGGACCACCTGGAAGCAGTGACCAGCCGAGAGAAGCCAGGGCGGCTGCGTGCGGGGTGCACACAATCCATTTCCTCCTCTCAGGGTCACGCAGGGCCCCTGGCATGGAGGCAGCTGCCAGGTCAGATGGAAATGCACTTAACATCTTGACAGCTGTAAGTAAATTGTCAGTCATGGAGGTGTCGCTGTTCAATCAATGAAGTTTTTCCAAATGAGGTTTCTCGTGACTGTCTCTGAGCCCTTCCTAAATATAAAAATTCTGGGGTCCGATAACAGAATATTCACCATGAATCTAGCATGTAAGCTCTTTAAAACAATACTATCAACTACGGTTAGCAATATTTCAATTTATGATATATACTTCTATCTTCTAAATGTGATTAAAATTGTTTCCAGGTGCATTTTGCCTTCTCCAACCGGTCTTCATTTAACTTTGTCTCTTTTGCATTTTACCTCATCATTTATGATGCTGCTTATGATTTTGCATATGTTCTCCTTTTATAGTTTCAGGATTTAGGCAAAATATTACTGTATATATGCCAGGCATCAGGAATAAGTTATCTTTGCCAATATGACTTCAGAGCTTTCTTCCTGTTATTCCCTTAGTGCTTTCTTTCTTCCTTCTATCCTTTCTTCCTTTCCTCTTTCTCTGTTGTTTTTGTTGTAATGTAATATAATCAAAATAGACAAGATTCCCAGGCTCTTATTTATAGCTAAGAAAGAAGGTAAAATATGAAGGTGAAAGAATAGAGTTTTGCTTATGTCATAGCTTTCCCAGTATTCTCTCTGAAAACATTCTTATTGTGATTATTCGTTATTACTATAGCATCCTAATATCATTTGGGTGTTAATAATTTAAACAACATATTTAAAATGCAAAAAATAGACAAATTTTGAAAGTTTCAGGAATACTCACTAAAAATTGCTTCTAGGCAGCTATTGATCCATGTTAAAGTGGAGATTACAGTATTAGGTTGAACTCAATCCATTCATGTACTAACTGAAAAGTTTAAATTTCACGTAATCTATGAACTTCAGGAAGTTGTGACAGAACTTTTGTTTACCAGCTATTACTAGAATCTCAGAACACCCACCCACGCTGTCCTCCAGCGTACACTGCAAAGTTTAAAATACTAACGGCAGTGTCATGTAGGCAGCACAGAAGCAGAACTGGCAGGCTGGCGGCGACAGTGCGACAGTCTGCTCTGAGCTTTACGTGTGGCCCGCTGAAGCCAGTCTCATTCCCTTCCGCGCCCGCCGACCCTGAGGTGCCTTCCTGCGGTCACCGTGGGCATGCAGGGCACCTGCTGGAGACAAGTCTCAACAAAGGAAGAAGCTGGCATCGATTCAACCGTGGGAAAACCGGCCCAAAAAGCATGAGAGACCACTTCCGGCTAGGGCCAGGGAGAACGGGGGCAACGGTAACAGTTATATGGGCCAGGGATTTAGCTCACTGGTTCCGGCGCCTGTCTTGCAAGCACAAGGGCCCGGGTTCAATTCCCCAGTCAACCACATACAATACTGGGTGTGGAGACCCACACCCAGCAGCAACCAGTACCACATACCACAGTGCCGGGCGTGGTGGCTCACGCCTGTAATCCCAGCACTTGGGATGCAGTGGCAGGAGGATTGCTGTGATGTGAGTTTGAAGCTGAGCTCAGGGCCAGCCTGAACCACAAATAATAATAAGAATGCTATTATTTCTTGTGTGTGTGTTTATATATATTATTTTTTCAAGACAGGGTCCTGCTTTTTGGTACAGACTGGCCTTGAACTCACTATGTAACCTAGATTGGCGCTGAGCTCATGGCAACCTTCCTGCCTCAGTCTCCCCAATCCTAGGATCACCAATGTGTGCTACCATGCCTTGCAAGGTGTGTGTTTAGATATCGCAGTAGACCAGTCATTACTGTAGAGGATTTCTGTCATAAAAATACTGAGTCTTAACCATAAGAATCCAATCCTGACTTAAACAGTGAAGAATCACTAGAGTTCAGTTTTAGAGTCCATGTTCATGCATTTCGCACCGCTAAAGAACAATCCGCTTAAAATGGACATATTACATTACAACAAAACCATGGAGTCCAAATCCTGGCTCTGTCATTTGTTCCAGTATGAACAGCAAAATCTGATCTTACCATGTTCCACGCAGGATCTGTGCACTAACTTGCTGTGTGGTTTAACTGCACAGGTCAGGTTATACAGACAGGTAAACTGATGTATCTGACATTTTGCTTGCCCAGTTTACGTCTCAAGAGTTAACCACAAACTTTTAGGTAAAAAGACAAAAATATCAAGGCAATGGTATTTTCACCTTTACTCATACAGAAATCCTAATGAAGTTGCTGTATTTGTTTACTGATAACCGAATAACGAACGCTAATTTACTCCTGACTGGCGATGCCTAACCAGGTAACAATGAGTTGCTGAAAGATATGACTACATTTAGGAATTCGAGTACTTGATACAATTACAGGTTATCACCACAAGATGGAGTCAGAGTTCCCCAAAACACACCCGTCAAGCCTATAGATCTGTTATTCTATTCTGCCATCTAGCGGTGGTATAGTAATTAGGCATTATAGTATATTGGATTAATTGCCTATGCAAGAATTTAAAACAAACAAAAAAAGAGGCAGTTTCCTAAAACCTAAAAAAAAAAAGGAAAAGACTGAGCAAACAGAGGAAAGTGGTAACACCACACAGTGAAGTGGCAGGAAGCAGAAGTCAAGGCCAAAGAAGAGACCTAATTGGCAAAACAAATTTTAAAAATAAAATATATTTTAAATGGTATCTATTTTAAAACATACTTTTTTTTTTTTTTTGGCTAATTCCTTTCAGGATAAAGAATTCCAAAAATGGATTCAGTTATTCCTTTAAAAGGACGAGGAGTTTGGATTTAAACATTCTAATACAGTTTTTTATTTCATAAAAGTGCAAATTTTACAAAATTATAGGAAAGTACTCTAAGAGCTCTAATAAGTTAAGTAAATTTTGGATAGCTTTATCGAGATTTACAGTCAAGCATTTTTTCCTTTGATTGAATAGTAATGCTTTTCTTAAAGGATATAATTTTAATTTTTTTTTTTTTTTTTTTTTTTTTTTGGAGAAAGGGCCTCGCTTTGTAGTTCAGGCTGACCCTGAGCTCAGCCTCAAACTCACATCACAGCAATCCTTCTGCCTCTGCCTCTGCCTCCCAAGTGCTGGGATTACAGGCGTGAGCCACCACGCCCGGCACTGTGGTATGTGGTACTGGTTGCTGCTGGGGTGAGTCTCCACACCCATTATTGTTATGTGGTTACCAGGGATCGAACCCAGGTCCTTGCATTTGCAACACAGGCGCTGGAACCACTGAGCTATATCCCTGGCCCCCATAATTTTAATTTTTTTTTTAAATGCATACAACATATCAAACATACACAAACAAAATTAAAAACCAGAGTTAATTTTGTAAGTAAAAAGCTCTATAATAAAAAAGAATCATTCAAAAAGGAAAACAAAGAATCAGGCAATCTACAAATAATAGCTAATATTAAAAATTACTACTCAGTAATCCCATTTTTAATCCCTGGCATTAAAAATGAGATGAAATGTTTTTGCTTGTCAGTTTAATGAAGAGAAAGATGCGCGGTCAGATGTGTGGTACAGATGCGGGGAAGCTGTTGCTGGTGGTGGTGGTCTGCAGATGCATTTGGACTTAGAATTTCAACTTCTAGATAACAACTCTGCGATTGCTGATTTGTCGACTTGAGTAAGAGAAGTTCAACTAAATTGGTTCAGCCATTGCAGGCCTACTGGGTGGCTCGTCACCTGGTAATACAAAGGAGAAGCAAAGAAGGTCAAATCTGTTTCTTCCTCCTCACGGACGTCACCTCCTTGCTTCAAGCACAGACTCTCCAGCCTTCAGTTGCAGACCCATCAGCCTCCTGCTAATCACCTCCGCAGTGAGCTGCAGACCTGGGACTGAATCCTTCGGTGCACAGGGTGCAGACAGACCTCTAGACCCTCTCACGCCCGACTCTGTTCATGGCCCCTGTGAGCCAACCTTGTAAATTCAGATATGCTTGTAATCCCTGCACTCAGGAGGCTGAAGCAAGCAGCTTCAGGGTATGTTTGAGATCAGCCCGGACTACATAGTGAGTTCAAGGGCTCAACTACAAAGTTAGCCCCTACCTCAAAAAATAATAATAAAAAATTTTATGGCCAGGGCCAGGGATTTAGCTCAGTGGTTCTGGTGCCTGCCTTGCAAGCACAAGGTCCCTAGTTTGATTCCCGGTAACCACATACACAAATGCCCACCAGCAATCAGTACCACATATCACAGGGCCAGATGTGGTAGCTCACACCTGTAATTCTAGCACTTGGGAGGCAGAGGCAGGAGGATTGCTGTAAGTTCAAGGCTAGTCTGGGCTACATAGTGAGCTCAGGGCCAGCCTGAACTACAAAGCGAGACCCTGTCTCGAAAAAAAAAAAAAAAAAAAAGGGCCGGGGAGTTAGCTCAGTGGTTCCGGCGCCTGTCTCGCAAGCGCAAGGACCTGGGTTCGATTCCCTGGTAACCACATAACAATACTGGGTGTGGAGACCCACACCCAGCAGCAACCAGTACCACATACCACAGTGCCGGGCGTGGTGGCTCACGCCTGTAATCCCAGCACTGGGGAGGCAGAGGCAGGAGGATTGTGATTTGAGTTTGAGGCTGAGCTCAGGGCCAGCCTGAACCACAAAGCGAGACCCTGTCTCAAAAAACCTAAAAAAAAAAAAAAAAAATTACAGCCAAAACCTGGCCAGAGTGAAAATACAATAGGCAATCGGCTAAATAAACTATTGTGCACCATATGTTGGAATACTGCATAACTAGTAAAAGTTATGATGTAAAAATACTAATAATAGCAGAAAATATTCAACCCCATTAAGCAAAAAAAGCAGATCACAACTCTGTATGTATACATAAGCTACAGTACTTTTTCTTTTTATAATAGGTTCTTAATTTTCTTGTCTTTTTCTAAATTTCCCAAAGTACAACTATTACTTTTATAATCCAAAGGACAAAATCAATAATTAATACCCATTACAATGTCCTAATTAAATTTACTCTTGAGTATTTAGGTAAGTAAAAATAATCTTAGGTTAAACACAGGATTCACATGTATGGACTAAAAAAAAAAAGATATTGAAAAAAGATTATTTCAAGAAATCACTTAAAGCTAATAAGCCTGGTTTGGAATTTCTCACTGAAAATCCAGCACTACACACCCACTAAAGAAAAAATTTCGGGATTCATTGTTCTAATCCACTGCTCGTTTTGCATCTTCTTTACAATTGTGCAGTTTATTTACTACATACTCATATTTAACTATTTCCTAAAATTAAACCATCAATAATATCCCCCACAGTAAGCCCTCTAAAATTCCAGATTATAATTTGCACATGGGAAATGACCTAATAAAATCAGTTGTTGATGAATAGTCCATTTATATGAATTTTAATATTGTAATTTATAAGACATCCAGTTTACTCAAAAAGAAAATAATAAAAGACTGTAATCTACTGAAACTAGCTGCTTATTAATAAAATATTTGTGAATCGTGTTATGCTCAGAGAAAATAGATTTAAGTTTATCATTGAAACTTCATTCATAAAATATGATTGTGTTTTAACAGAATGAGTATTACATATTCTTAACTATATCCCAAATTAAAAACTAATTAAAAATCAATTCAAAGAATTTAGAAGAACTATTTTATTTTTTAAATCCCACAAAAAACTGAAACTATTATTTAAAACAATTACAATTACAATAAAAATTAGGAACCAGTTTGTTATAACTCTTGAAAACATGAGCATAAAACAAAATCAAGATACAAACATTACATATTTCCTTTAAACTGCCCTGGCTGCTAGTGACCCACTCACTTGCAAATGTACAGAGGCTTTCATTTATTTATGACAATATTCTAAACCAAACCAAGGCAGTTTCAATTACTACAAGTTTATACACAGAATCATACAAGTAAATCCCTCCTAACATGTAACCAGTTTGTGCCAATTCAGAAAATTCCACAGTAACACAACTATGAAAATCCTAAGACTAGCTTCAATATATTATGACTTTTGTAAGAAAACAAAAGTTTCCTTTAAAACTATACATCTAAAAGAAAACATAAATATATCTTTCATAGTCTCTGAATTCGAAAAATAGATATGTAATTGTCTATGAATCTAAGTTTCAGTATGAACTGATAGAAAAGTACTTGGGTCATTAAAAGCACTCTACAGAAGAGATGAAGGTAACATACTATATCTTCTTTAAGAAGTGCAAGCTGAAATGTCCAGCATTGTCTGTGTTGTTCTATACCATATTTCAGGAACGCTGTTCTTCTAAATAATGTGTTAAGAGAACACTGAGACCGTAATGCAGCAGTAAAAGATCTCTATAAAAGGTCACCAGAACTATCCTTTGTGAAACCAGGGAAAAGCCATTTCCAGTTTATCTTTTTTTTAAAAAAAAAATGCTACTATTCTTCTTCCTTTTTCTTTTTTTTTTTTTGATTATCACAATTAAACATCAGAAGATTTTTTTTTTCCAAACACATACTGATGTAAATGTTGACTTCAAGGAAACACAATTTCCGTGAGTCTATTTCTCCAGAATTCCGTCACTTGTGGAAACAGAAGCAGCATGAGTCTGGCGCGCGCCGTCTCTGGACTCCTGTGACGCAGGCCTGCTGGGAGGGTTCGTGGGCACCGGCAGCTGCCCGGTAGGTGGAGGCGTGGCAGCGTTCAGTGGCTTTGTAGAGCAATTAGACAGAAGTCTGGGATGATGACTTTCCTCACCAGAAGTAGATGAATGTCTGTTTCTTCCAAATTCCTCAGTAATTGGGGGCTACAAATCATGAAAGGCAAAATAGTCGACAATTTTACTATTTATTCCCTGTTAAAAATCTAAGGTCAGATTTTTCTAAGGAGGTGAGAAATTATGTTAGTGCCTCAGTCAATTTTACTAATATAATGAAAACTTAAGCATTATACTTAAGCATCATATTTTCTCCCCCAACTAAATTAGCCTACTCATATTTGCTTGCTAATTCTTTCACTTAACATATCCTTCTGAAGTTTCTCTTGTATTGGGAGTCTGAGCTACCTATGAGGGTACAGGCCTAAGGATGAATTGATTTTTAATTAGTTTTTCATTTGGGATATACTTGGGAATATGTAATACCCATATTCTGCTAGCTAGAAGACCATCATATTTTATGAATGAAGTTTCAATGATAAACTTAAATCTATTTTCTCTATCTTGCCTCTAAGAAAATGTTTCAGTAAGGCCATTTCCCTCCTTTATTCTTCTTCTGTCAATTGTAACGCTTTTAGAATTCTAGTTCTCTTCTCCAAACTAGACTCCTACTCAAGGGTTGTTTGGTGGTAATGGTTAAATAACACATGAGGGCCAGGGATTTAGCGCAGTGGTTCCGGCACCTGTCTTGCAAGCGCAAGGACCCGGGTTCAATCCCCCATAACCACATACAGTACTGGGCATGGAGACTCATGCCGAGTAGCAATCAGCACCACATACCACAGTGCCGGGCGTGGTGGCTCATGCCTGTAATCCCAGCACTTGGGAGGCAGAGGCAGGAGGATTGCTGTGATGTGAGTTTGAGGCTGAGCTCAGGGCCAGCCTGAACCACAAAGCGAGACCCTGTCTAAAATATATATATATATAAACTACTATAGCTGCAGCTAGGGAAGCCATGCCACACCACCAGTAACTCTGGCAAGTTCAAAGTTTCACCTCGGATTTCTACAATAAGGAGATTAGCATGCTACTGATACTAAGTTTAAACATCTCCCAAAATTAATATCCATAAAGCCCCCAAACCCCCTGAGACTGCAAGCAGGAAGGAGATGGGTACGCAGGGGATGGACATCTGAAACACGCCGGCTCTCAGGGCTCTTCTGTGGGAGCGCAGAGCTGCCCCTGCCGGACTAGTACATCTACTCTGAGGCGAGTCAGATGCTAATGTTTCTCTTACGTAAGAGCAGGCCTGGATTCTTAGCTTACATTTGGACAGGGCAAAAACCAGGACTGTAGAACGGGGATGTCTCGGGGACAGAACTAGCTGAGCTGCTCCAGAAGTTCTAATAATCTCCATTCCAGAGACGGGCGCCCGGAGTACTCTGCTCCTGAGCCATCCTCAACATGCGGCTCGGAGTTGGGCGGGCTCCAGCACCTTTCCTTTTGCCTTTATTTTCTATGTTTTAGTATTTCTATATTTCTTCTCTTTTGTTTCTTTTTCTTCCTTTGACCTTATTTACAATCACTTCCTTTTCTTTTTAAGTTTTCCCTGACCTCTTGAAATCAAATTTATTAAAGCCTACTTTCTTGCCTGTACACATGCACGTATTTTGCCTTAATTTTATTATGAAGGAACTCTAAATTCATATCAGCATGTCATACAAAATGTGTGTATTAAGGTACATTAAAACATAAAAATGGCAGGTATGGTGGCACATAACTGTATTCCCGGCACTTGGGGAGGCTGAGGCACGAGCATCCCTGCCAATTGGAGGCCAGCCTTAGGCATCTACTGAGTTCAAGGCCAGCCTGACCTGCAGAGAGAGATCCTGTCTTGAAAAACAAAACCCAATTAATTAATTAGGAAGCAACGAAAAAATAAGGGCAATAAAATGAATAAAGGAAAAGAATTTAAAACTTACATCGATGCGAAAGTCTTCTAATTTCTTAAAACTACAGAGGTATTCCTGAAGTTTTGGGTCAACAGAATGGGTCTTAGATTGAGAATATTTCAGATAAGCCCAAAATTTTTCTAGTCCATACAGCTGACCTAATAACAAAGAATATACACTATCAATTCTATGAAATTTAAAGAGATTTATATTAAACCGGATCCAACTAGCAATAACCCACTTATCTTCCAATATAGTCTTTAACTATTTTTTAGAAACAGAATCTCACCATGTAGTTCAGGCTGGCCTTGAATTTCACTGTGTATTCTAGGCTGGCCTCAAACTTGGGGTGACCTCCTGCCTCAGCCTCCTGACTGCTGGGATTGTAGGAGTGCACCATCATACCCAGATATATATATATATTTTTAATATGCTTTATGTGTATCTTTAGGTTAAGACATAATAAATTGATAAAAATAGCACTTGTTAAGTAGCAGGTATTATTTAAGTGCTTTCTTATGTGGGAAGCTAATTTGAATCACAGTCAATTTGTGAGGTGGGTGCTCCTGTATATGTAACAGACGAGAACACAGAGGCTGAGCGATGACCCAAGGTCGTGTAGTCTCCATTGGAAAGGGACGCCATGGAACCTGCCTAACCCCCTCCCCCTTTACCACCCTCGTAGTCGGCCTGGTCAAGTGCATCTATTAACGTCACACAGGCTTTGCATGTCAAAGTACAGGGTGAGTAGGCACTTTTGTTAAGATGATGACAAAATCCACCCAGAAGAGATATATGGGGGTATTTTCCCGCACTTCACAAGAAAGGCCTTTGTACTGTGTGTACCTCATCCCTCCTCAGGAAGCACAGAGCAGCACAAAGATCTGCACGTGCACCCTGAAGAGAAACATGGTGACCTCCTTCCCTATTTATCAACAAATTCAAGCTCACAAATTCCAAACAGTAAGATATGTTTTTGTTTTTACCAGATTCGTAGTCTCTTTTGGTTTCTTCCTGGAAATCCTTAAAAATTTCTTGTCTGAATTTTTTTTCCAGTCCGTAACTATAAAACCTGAATAGACATTCTAACCCATACCTGTGTGTAGAAAAGAAAAAGGTTTCTGCTTTAATAACGCAACTGTACATAGAGTACTGATACAGTCAAACTTGACACGAACAATCTGAAACAAGACAAATTTTTAGCACATGGACTTTTTAACTGAGATGCTAATTAGTTACACCTGGATAGTTTGTTTTTCATAAGAGTAGAAGAATTTATTGGGGAATAGGGCTGGGATAAGAACAGCCCCTGAGACAGGAAGGCTTTGGGAGGTAGGGTGTCAGATAAGCCAGAGTACTAATGACGCTACATCAGGAAGCGCAGAGTAAGAGGCTGAACTTGCTGGTTAAGAGTCCAGTTTCTTCAGATGGTCACTGTATCTCTCCCAAAAATTTCTGAAGATATGATCAAAAGACTCAGGGACATTGGAAATATTTTAGATTTTTCTTAAACCAAAATTTATACTGATGAATACTCTTGAATATAACCTCCATTCTAGAGAAACAAGATTATATGTTTGTGCAGTGAACTCTAGATACAGTTAACCCATTTGACTATAATGTTCAAACTTAAATTAATGGTTCCTGAGAGGGCACCTCTGCCTAGTTACAAGGTACAATCAATAATGGATATTCTGATAAAAGAGCTATGGTCACTATATAAATCACAAGACAAACTTCTGCCTATAACTACCTAAAGAAGCTGAGACAAGCTCTAGACAGTCAGATAAGGGGTCAACAAATTACATGTGCTCAACCCAGGAGTGGACAAGGCCATTGAGGAGAGGTAAAAGGAGCCAGCCTTGGAAACTCAACCACAGCATGCTACAGTGAAAAGGTCCTTCAGGTAGAACCCTTAAATCCTGAGTGCACATCAGGGAAAAGGGTAACAAATTCTCTATTGCTGGTAACATAGAGTTGGCTTGTGATTACAAGGAAGTAAATGTGTGTGCATTTCCTTACAAGGAAGCCGTGTGTATGTATATGTGCATGTGTGTGTGTTTTATAAATTTCATGGTAAAAATGCAAACAGCTTATGTATACAGGGGGTGGGGGACTGAAGGGAGATCAGGGCAATGGGGGAAAATGAGAATTGATATATATCACATACAGGTACAAATGCTCAATGAGAAATGTGATCTTATATATTCCTAAAATGTACCAATACACTCAATTTATTTAAAAAAACAATAGCTTTCAAACTTCTCTTCTTAGATCCAATATGAAAAAATATTTTACCTTTAAGTCAATACATGCATTTATATATGTGTGTGTATAAAAAATGTTTTACAAAATAATTCCTAAATTTGGAAGTATGTATAAAACGGTGAAACTAAATTCTGGGCAGTCTGTTACTTTTTACTTTATCTTTCACAGCAAGACAGAATCATTAAATTGATTTCATAACCACTTATGGGAAACAATCACAGCCTGAATAACAACACTGAGATCAAGAATAACAAATTCGGGGGTCGGGGATTTAGCTCAGTAGCTCTGTAGCTCCGGCGCCTGCCTTACAAGCACAAGGTCCCAAGTTCGATCCCCAGTAACCTCATACTACAGTGCTGTGCTGAGCATGGTGGCTCGCTCCTGTAATCCCAGCACTCAGGAGGCAGGAGGATCGCTATGGGTTCAAGGATAGCCTGGGCTACATAGTGAACTCAAGGCCAGCCTGAACTACAAAGCAAGACCCTGTCAAAAAAAAGAATGGCAAATTCTTTTTGCAACAACTTTTTAAAATGAGAAGAAGCTACAAAAGTCAGAGTGTAAATCTGAAACGTGTAGAAAGCATAAAGTAGTGCTGGGCTTGATCACAAACGTCAGAACTGGCCAGAGGAGAGGAAGCAGAGGTACTCCTGTCATGCACCTGCTTGCTGTTCTTGACCTAAACAGATTTCAGATGTAAATTAAATGTTTTGCTTTTACATGGTACAAATACAACTTTATCAGAAAAATTTATTTGCAGTACATTATTCCTCTCAAACATCACAATATCCCACTCAATAAATTCTTATTTGAAATATGAGTACAGAAGGAATGCATGGTTAGAACTTGAAGAAAACTAAATTGAGATCAGTACAGTTGAGTGGAAAACTATATTTGTTTCCTTTTTTCTACTTCTTCCCCCTTTCTTCCCATCCCCGTGAATAAACCGCCTGAGCGAGTACACTCCTCGGTCTTTCTCACCCTCCTGGTGTGGTCCCACTTCCTCTAAACATTGGTGAGGGGGCAAGTCCAAGCTGGCACAAAAGTAAGGAGGACGGAGAGTGGAAGGAGGCAAGGAGGAGGTGACTAGGGAGGGACAGCGTGCTCACCTAGGAGCAAGCGCTGTCTCCTGCTGCCCGCACTACTGCAGGACTAGTGGGAAAGACGAGATCGGACAAGTAAATCAGGGGACATATCACGGGAAGTTTTGCTTTTTCTTGACTCGAGAAAACTGCTTTTGCCTCTGAGCCGGCAACATGTACGGAAGCACATGCACACATGAGGGAAGTCTATCAGCGCCGGATCTGAAAAATCTCACCAGCTTACTCCACCCTGTGCCACCCCCAGAAGATTCCTACCATCCCATCTCTTGTTATGTACGACCTGCCTCGCTCCTCCTACACTGTACTCGGGCTGGTCTGAAGTGGCAGGGGAGACGTTGTGTCACTTTCAAGTCAGCACAAGTTAAATATAACCCGAGCCGTCTGTCTTAGAAGCTGCCCTTTCTCAGATCACTTGCTCTGGGTCCTGCAGGGGTAAGAAACAAGGTCTTCTCTATCAAAAATATGAATCAGAGTGTGTCTCCATCTTGAACTCTACTTCATCAAGGCTGTCCCCCTCCCTCTGAGCATGCTGAATTCTGGAATATGTTCGTTCAGTTTAGATTCCAGGAACACAGCTAACTCCCCAAGATAATTTCTCAACAGCCAGGGGTTTCCCATCCCCCATACTACCCCTTCCTCCCCTTTTCAACCTTTCAGGTTCTCCCTTCACCCACATTAAACTAGTCCATAGGAACAGACTGAGAACTTCATCCCAGCCAAAGGGTGGAAGACCGGCTGCTTCCCAGGAATGAAGAATAAAAAGCGCCTGCTGCAGCCTCCCCAGTGCCTGCCACCTCGCGTGAGAGTGTGCTTGCACTCTTCTGCAGAAGTAAAAGGTCTTGTCGAGAATTGTGGGTGTCTGAGCGCTTTATTGTCTGCACAAATAAACTGAGTCTAGGGGCACAGTCCCAAAACAAGCATATTGTAAAATACGCTACAGGGAGGCTTCTGTGGCCAGAAACTGAAGGGCTCTGCCAAAAGCAATGTGAAATAGCCTGCAAAGCATTTTTAGCCTAATTTAACTCTTGCTAACTTAAGCCCCATTAAACACCTTTTCCTATAGTTTCATGAGAGACCTAGAGTGTTTATATAAAAATGTTTATATAGTTTTAATCTTTTGAGTTTGGGAATAATTTCGTATGCAGTAATAGCTAATGAATATAGCCCTCTTTCAACTTATCTTGTGGTGCTTTTATAGTATACAAGTAGATTACTTCAGTACATGTTTCTTAAATTATGTTTAAAAACTTTCCACAAGTGTAAAAATATAACATTATATTTGACCTGTAATTTTCTTTTGCATCTTCCCACGCAAGTTGTCTAAATTCCTCATACATTTTCTTATTGAAGTGATCTCTGAGGAAAAAGGACCAGAAACGAAAGAGGGTATTCATTTCTTGGGATTGGCCAATTCCTAAGCGTTTTCTCTCTGGAAAAGTTAAAAAACATTATTTTAAAGTTAAATGCACTAATAAAAGCCAAGATAGCAGACATTTTATATAGCTTAAATGAAGGAAACTAAAACATCTTAATCCTAAAAATGTATATGGATTTTTAAAAAAAATTTTTTTGGATGTTGTCAGACATAGCTTGTTTTATTAATTTTTTCACTAATCCCTTAACTAAATTAAAACGCCTCAAAAGACTAGATGATGCCTGTACCAGTTCCAATTTATCCTGGTACCTGTGTGGATTTCTTTTAGAGGACAAATATTAATCCATTTGATGACACACTGTTCAAATTATAAACATTTGTCATTAACAAGGATATATACTGTACTAAAGTTTATTTCCTAATGTGTCTAAGGTATAAAATATGAATAAAGAAATGTGTAAATAAGGTAATTAGCAATATAAAATATAACATAAGGTATAAATAAGGTAATTAGCAATATAAAAAATACAATAATATCTTAAGTGGATATTAAAAGACAGAATTTGAATTTTTGGGAATTATATTTTTATTGTAAATCTAGATAGGAAAAGACAAACATCTTACCACTTAGACATCTTTGACGATACTTGTGATATACTTGTTGGGTAAAGCCGTTTTCCTTCAGGAGTTCATGAGAAGGATGCTGGGACTTTGCGAGCGAATGCGGAGCACATCCACCACTTCCCACAAGTGGTGCCGCTTCTGACGGGGAAGGGTCTGAACCGCTGTTTGAGGAGGGGGGAGGAAAGCCTTCAAACCCAAGTAGCAAGAAGCAAGTGTATAACCCACTTGTTTCCTGACTGAATGCGCTGGGAAACAAAGTATTCCCTAATCAACTGACGGCATACAGATAGACAGTGTGAAGTGCTGCTGATGTTTAACATGCAGGCACATTCAGAAGTTGACACAGGATAAGTCTGTTTTGAAATGTTCTTTTCTTTCCACCTGCACTCCATTATTCAAATTCAGGCCTTCCTCTCTTTCACCTGAATTAACTGCCCCTCCGCACCCCACCAAGGCTCCTTCTTACATCCTGCCACCAAAGTGGTCTTCCTTAGACACCAGTTCCAACCCCTGGCTTTCACAGCGTGGTCTGCAGAGCCTTAGTGCTTATCCAAAACTTTCTGAAGGCCTGAAAGGGCAAAATTATTTTCATCATAGCACTGAGACAGTACCTGTTTGTTCTGCTGGGTTGAAATTTGTCCTGATGATAGAGAAGAAATGGTACATACAGTGGCTGGTGTGAGGTGAGGCAGTGACACTGCATTTTACTTAACTAGCTGTGCACTTTCAATGAAAAAAAAAAAAAAGCCAGCTCCAAAAACTGATGGCAAAGCCCTGTCTGATTAGGATTCTACCTTTACAACCTCATTTAATTTTATTACTTTATTAACAGGCCTTACTCCAAATACAGTCACAGAGAGACCCAGGGGATCGACATATGAATTTTGAGGGGATCCGAGTCAGGTCATGGTTTCATCCCAGTGGGTGTGAAGGAAGAGCTCACGGTGGCTTTTTACTTTGTGCTTCTTTCCCTTGCACAGCTGCTCTGGCTGAGATCTGAAGGGCTGTATTGGACAGGGTTGGTGAAGTGAACATCCTTGTCTTGCTCCTGACATACACACATTTCACCATAGGGGCAATATAGTTCACGAGAACAGTGTAAGACCAGCAGGTAAGTATCCACACAAGGGTACATTTTAAGATTTTTGCAATCACGGCAAACACATCTTTTCATAAAACTAATCCTTCCGTTCTAGTAACCTATAAAATCTTTGTTCTGAAAGTTGTCTTTGAATAGAAAAAAAAAATTGTCAGGTAATTATTCTGAAAATACCAAGTACAAACATGAGACAAATTTTAAATAAACACAAATCAATGAATAGTAAACACTCTTAGGTTCCTTCTGTCAGACAAAATACATGCCAATACTTTTTATTTCCTTTTGATTTTTTGAGACAGAGTCTCTCTATGAAGGCTCAGGCTAGTCTTGAACTCACTAGGTGGTCCAGGCTGGCCTTGAACCTGAGGTGACCCTCCTGCCTCAGCCTGCTCAGTGCTGGGATTACAGGAGTGTGCCACCAGGCCTGGTTTCTTTACACATAACTGGCACTCTGTTTTACCATCATCTCTTTTGAGACTTTTCTAAAAGTTTTTTTTAAAAAATGTTTCTTGCTAATAATTAGATTATTTAAATTGCTTCTTTCAAAAGAAAAAAATCCAAAATAATGTGCTTTGTTTCATTTGTTATATGATTTGAGTAGATTGTGCATCACATACATTCCCTCAATAAATAACTTTGAAGGACTTACTACATGCCACTAAGAATTTAGAATCTTTTCAAATATAATTTTCATGATTGACATATTTAGAAATTTAAGAAGCAATATGTATGAAAAAAATAATTTGAATAAAAAACAAGTTGCCTCAATAACATACTTACTGTAAAACTTTCCTGTTAAAATATTTCTAATTAATTAGTTCCTTTTTCAGCAAACCTCAAATCAGGAGTACCAAGGTGACACATGACAAACGCGATACCTGATGGAGGCCGCTCTTGGCTCCTGATCTTTGGAATCCATCACTGGGGCGGCGACGTGGCACTCTAGAGGGGGACTCGCACGATGCCCTGTTTTTCTCTTTCTTGGACTCTAAAGGAGAAGAAGCCAAACATTGCAATTGGTTTCAGTAGTGTGAACTTCACAAGTAAATTAAAACCCTCTGACTTGTAAACCAACTCAAACATTTTCATAGTGTGGATGACACACATTGTGAAATCATACGAAGTCACAAACCTCAAACACCTCACATGCGAGGCAGGAAACTGAATAAACTGGACTGCCCGCGAGGTCTGCAGCGTAAGGATGAAAGAAAATATAACTTAGGATGACTCCTCTTTATACTTTCTGATCATATTTAATTATTCTACTCAATAGTAAAGAAGTTACTTCTTAACCAAGGGAAAACATCACTATGCTAAATTACTATTTTTAAATTAATTCTTATAATTTAAAAATATATATTTACAAATGTAGAAACTAAGACATTTACTGAGTAATACTGAAGGATTCAAACTACAGGATTTGTATCTTGGTTGTTTTGTGTACCTTTAGATCAATGGCTTTTAGTTCTTTAATAACAGGATAAAATCCTGGTGTTTTTTATTAGAAGCATTTCAAATGTGTTAGAAAGAATTTAAAAACTAAATACTTGTCTAACCATCA
>PVIR01006533.1:0-48756 GCA_004026965.1 Petromus typicus
TATGTCTACAAGATCCCTAACAAAAGTAAACTTGAAGAAAGTTTATAAAGATTATAGTGCCTTGGACAAAAAAGCACGTATGTAATAATAATCTCTAACATACAAGTGAGATGTAAGCCTCTTAAATGAAATCCTAATCATGAATCCAAGGTATCTGACATCTGAGTTCAAAAGTCAGTCTTGTTTTCACTTAACAATGAAACCAAGTGCTCACATTAACGGTTATAAAATAAAGCCAAATGTATTTCTCTTCCCAATTCCCAACTAACAAATGTATATTATGCATATACATAACCATATATTTAAATCAATCACACATCTCTTGAAATCTTAAAATATTAAGTAGCTGATTTTCCAACTAACAAATATATACATTATGCATATACATAACCATGTATTTATTTAAATCGATCACAAATCTTCTGAAATCTTTTAAAAAATCTTTTAAATTTTTAAAAATCTTAAGTAGCTATTTGACTTCAGCCCCATAGTTCATTTATAATTTTCAAGTAACTTATTAGCACAGCACTCCACAAGATGTTACACGAGAAAGAAGAAAGTTACCCTCTCGAAGTCCTCTCAGGTTTCTTTGGGTTGTGGCATGGCATCCACTCTGACAAACACATTGACTGCGCATCAAACTTAGGACAAAAGTCTACAACCTCAAAAACTAAGAACTATTGGAATACACATTCTTTTATTTTAATAACTGAAAATTTCACTAAGCCACAATCATGTCTATCCATTTTCTTACCTTTAACTGAAGACACTCTCAACTGTAGGATGACAAAAACAACCTTAAAATATATACAAGTTTTAATCGAACAGATAATTCATAAAAGTGATTTTTCTTCCCCAACAAACTCTAGAAAACTATTTCTAACCCTGAATAGATGGGTCAGCTACACTCCTGAGTGGGTTTAAAGTTAACTAGTTGTTAAATAAATTCATATCTTTCCTGCTGTTACTTGCTAGTTTCATATCTCATCAGATGTGACATGTACTCAACTGGTCATTTTGTACCAACTGTTTTTTCTAGGAAAAAGACACTGGATGAAACGAAAATTCATCCATCTAAGTTTGTCTGTGTCCCTTTAAAAGAGATAAGCTATCATTTGATGAAATGTTGTTAATTCCATATCTCTATTCCATCCTCATTTCAAATACAATCAATTTGGTCATTGCTGTACAATTTAACAAACAAGACCTCTATGGTTTTATCATACTGGCTTATCAATTAAGAATTTCTCTATGACTAAAATTTGAAAAATCAAAACAATTCAACCTTTTGGTGTGTATACATACATTTTGGAGGGTGGGAGATGACTGGGAGACAAGCGAGAAGGTATATAAAGTTCTTTGTCCTCTATAAATCCTGAGGAATATAATATGTATTGAAGAGGGAAAACAATGTAAACCATTTATTCATCTGGTAACTCTTTCCCCCAACAAAAGTCCCATAGAATTTCACTCACTCTGCTTCAGATTTCCTGGGCTTGATGAAACCTATAAAAACATCAAAAATAAATTCAAAATATCTCCCCATTGTGTTTTAAAGTACAGGGTAGGAGTTGCCCCCCATAAAACAAAGCCAACAAACAGTTCCCTATGCTAATAAGGACTATAATCTTATCAGTAAATCTTAAAACAAACCACCCATGCATAAAAGAACTCCCAGTAAATCTTCCTGCAGATTTCTACTGGGGGCCTTCAGTGAGTTCCTGTCCTAAAAGACCTTGATGTTTAAATTTGCTAATCCGAGTTTCTCAAGATTGTTCCTATCATGGCACATATACAAAGTATTTGTTCCGTGTACCCAAAGCAAAAGCACAAGGTGCTGGGGATTTAGCTCAGTGGCACAGTGCCTGCCTACCAAGCATAAGGTCCTGAGTTCAGTCCCCAGTACCACACACACACAGACACACACACACACACACACACACACACACACACCCAAGGTTATTATAGCAATGTTTAAGTGCTGAGGACTTGGCAAATATTTCTCGCCATTATACACACTTTAAAAAAAAACTCTGTTAAGAGCTGGGCATGGTGGCATACACCTATAATCTGAGCATTTTGGGAGGTTGAGGAAAGATGATCACAAGTTCAAGCCCAGCCCAGACAATTTGGTGAGACTGTCTCAAAATGGGCCAGGATTGTAGCTCAATACAAAGTCGCTAGGCTGACTCCTTTCTGTGTATGTGTGGGGAAGTTCACATAGTTCCACTTATGCCATTAGTCAAAGATTCTGAGACCCTTTTCACTCTATCTTTAAAACAGCATTTTAGCTGAGAATGTAGCTCAGTGATATAGTACTTGTTTACCATTGGAGAGACCTGATGTTCAATCCCTAGTACTGACCCCAAAAAAAGTGTTTAGATTTCAGAAGGAACTTGTTAATTCATTTCTTTTCATGATCTCATGACCCCTGAGCATTCTCTTCAATGCATTCAACATGTAGGTACTTTCTGTGATTAATTCCTATCTCCCTATTATCTACAAGCTCCATTAAGAAGGGACTATGCCTATTTTGGTTCAGTACTATCATTAATACAGCAAATCGCCAAGAACCTTAACCCTAAATACTCAAATGTTTGTTTAGTAAAAGAAAAAGGGTTATCTGTTTTATTTTTTTTCCTTTGAGCAACAGGAGTAAAATTCAGGATTATTTTCTAAGAATTGTAGTTTTCTAATAAGATTCATCATAAAATGAAAAAATATGTGCCACTAATTTTCTCCAACATTCATTGTAAGATAAAATGAATTCTAAGTCTATGATAATTTTTACCACTGTCTTAGATAGAACTCTTCAATTTTATCAAGAAAAAGACAGATAAAAAGCTTAAGTGTCTAGTATGGACTGGTAAGTACAGGAAGCCCTTTCCTTGAAGACTGAGTTTCTGATTGAGAATTACTAATGGAATACTTTGGCTCACTAATAGAAATCCTTCCTTCTTTCCAGGCTGGTTATATGACTATACAGAGACATACTCCGGCTCTTTCTACTTCTCTGGAACATGCTACCTCCTCTCTTCACTTTCCTTTTTCTTTGTACCGCTGGCTGAGAAATGGAAAAGCAAAGTTTCCAGAAGGCAACAGGACTACAATCAAATGAAAAATTAATGAAAAATCTGAATTAGTAAGTTTTTGGAAATAAAAGCTGGGAAGAAGATTCCTTGTTTGTAAAATGAGAAGGTAAACCAGATTGTTTTTATGTTCCTCTTTGTTTTAGTATTCTGAAAAATATCTGGTCTGGTAGTAAAAGTAATAGAAATTAGTTAAAGCAACTCCCTTAGGTATTAAATGAAAGGCAAAGTACACTACAAAAAATTAATTCAAACTCTCAACTGTGCCTTGGTATTTCAATCACTAAACTGAAAAAAAAAATTTTATTTTTAATTTACAGAAACAGTGAATATAACCACTGGTTTCCTAGAACCCTGGAATCTGAAGGAATTCTCAAACTTTGCTTAGTGATTGAAATGATAAACACTGTTCCAAACATTCATCTTTGTTTTCGGAGAAGAACTAGTCTCTTTTTATTACCTTATTTTTAAATTTCTGTGATAAACATGTATTGCTATAAACATAAAATAAAAATTGCTTTAAAAACCCCATAAATTCCTTTAACATCTTAACGACATTAAACAATATTATTATTATCCCATCTAAATATTATTTTCACTACATTTCATTATCAAAATATTTATTTTAAATAACTACATGTCTCTTAGGAACTACAAGTTTCAGGCTGGGGATTTAATTCAGTGGTTCCGGCGCTGGTCTTGCAAGCGCAAGGACCCGGGTTCGATCCCCAGTTAACTACATACAATACTGGGTATGGAGACTCACCCCCAGCAGCAATCAGCACCACATACCACAGTACCGGGTGTGGTGGCTCACGCCTGTAATCCCAGCACTTGGGAGGCAGAGGCAGGAGGACTGCTGTGATGTGAGTTTGAGGCTGAGCTCAGGGCCAGCCTGAAATACAAAGCGAGACCCTGTCTCAAAAAAAAGAACTACAAGTTTCATATAAAAGTTGAATAGGTTTCAATGAAAAATATATTTCAATTAAAAGATGCTTATATATGAGATAATTGTGTTAACTAATTAATGTCACTTAGACTGGGCAGGTATATGTGAAAAGATGGTCTATTCTTTGGGTGATCTTTGAGGGGGAAAAAAAGTTTTCTCCAATACTAACCTCCCTTAAAACCTTAAGAATACTTCTTAAAACTATCATAACCGTCATCGCTGTCATTTCATCCATTTCTTTCTGCTTTAGAACATCTATTGACATCCTATTAAGAAAAATCCTAACCTAAAAGCTTCATTTTAGCTCCAACATGCCATACCTTGCCTTCTCACTATGTATACCTTTGTTCAAGCTTTACTGCATGCTGCAAATCCTACTGACTTGCTTTTTTTTCCTATCAGACACAATCGCACTTAATCATTTAAAATGTGACTCAAAGGCTCACTCCTTTAGGAAACCTTCCCCAGGACCTAGAATCCCATCTAACTTTTAAACAGAGGAACATGCTACCTACTTCTATAAGTTCACATGAGCCTTGTCCATTAGATCAAGAAGGTGATGTCTTATTCATTTTTGTATGCTCCAAGGCCTAGCATAAACTTTGAAACTAAATTAAGCTAGGTTGAAATCTATTATTTCAGATGGCAGGTAGTTTTATTCAAAACTGTCTAATCTGCTTTTCACATTTTACTTGTAAAACAATCTGAATAAAAACCAAAAATACTTCCCTGCATACAAACAGCAAAAACAGTTGATTACTAATAAATTTCATCTCTGCCACTCATTATCATATGTTCTCACAGTTATTCATAATATTTTCCTGATCCATAATTATTTTCTCTGAAAAATGAGGACATTATCAAACTACTCCACAGATGTATTGTGAGGACTACATGAAAATATGCTTGCATCAGGTAAAATATCCTTCATGCAGAATAAGGTAGTGATTATTTTTTCTTACTTCTGTTTTCTCTGTCAAAAAGGAAGATAAATCAGTGTTTTACTAAGAATTACTCTCACCAATTCCCGCTTATCTTAGATACAGGTATTAACTTAATCTTTACAATAACAATAATAATACCTATTATTAGGTATATAATAATACCTATTATTGTGATACCTATTTTACAGATGAATAAACTGAAGATCAAAGAAATTAAATACTAAGTAAATGATGTCACAATTCAGAAATAATCTGACATCAAAACCCTAACTTTTTTCCTTTACATTACTCTGGCTTCTTAGTAGCAACAACAAATTAAGAAGCTAATTTAATTCAAAGCAGTTATAACAAATCTTAACTCCAATCTGCTTATAATTTTAATTTCTAGAATACAATGAAAAAGATAATACCAAGTATCTAACAACAAACCCCTCTATAAAAACCATAAACCATAGGGGCCGGGGATTTAGCTGAGTGGTTCCGGTGCCTGTCTTGCAAGCGGTGCCTGTCTTGCAAGCGTAAGGACCCGGTTCAATCCCCGGTAACCACATACTATACTGGGCATGGAGACTCACGCCCAGCAGCAACCAGTACCACATACCACAGTGCCGGGCGTGGTGGCTCATGCCTGTAATCCCAGTACTAGGGAGGCAGAGACAGGAGGATTGCTGTGCTGTGAGTTTGAGGCTGAGCTCAAGGCCAGCCTGAACCAAAAGCGAGACTCTGTCTCAAAAAAACAAAAACAAACAAACAAAAAAAACATAAATCATATCTGGTCTAACAAAATGTACTTGCTAAACCAACCTTCTTAGGTCTTCTAATACTTACTGAACCTGATCAAAAAAGGCACTGCTTTACTACAGGCCATTTATAATTCTCTAATAGTTAGTTGATATGTTTATAAATTATAAACTTTGAAATTTAGAAGTATCTAGTAAAGCTATGAAAATTTGTACATACAAGTCAGTCTGTTTTCTTATAAGATACTTTTGATTACATTTAAAATTGGTTATGATATCATATCTTACTACTCTAAGAAAATGCCATACCATAAGATTTTTTATATATGTCAGAAATAAAATCTCTCTGATATTAAAACTGTCCCTTATAATATTTTCAGATTTTTAGAGGTCTTTTCCATCTATTACCTCATTACCATGTCAATTCTGTGAGGAAGTCTGAACAAGTATTATGATTTCAATTTTATACATGAGGAACAAAAATAATTTAATATCAAGGTATTTGCCTAAAGTTATACAGCTACTTCTTACCAAAGCCAATTCTAAACCCTAATTACTGGGCTGGGGTGTAGCCTATTAGTAAAGCCACACAGAGGCCCTTTGTTCTAATTTCCAGCATACACCAAAAGAAGCTCACAAAACATTAAACCTAATTATTGATGTTGATAAGATCATATTCCCTGGCTTTTCTTCTATAATGATTCTGTTACTTTAAATTTACTTAAAGCAACAATTAGACTTATACGGATTGAAGTAATTTTGTAAAATTTTTCAAATATTCTAGACATATAAATATGTGATCCATTCCAAAAAAACATGTTGCTGGGTAAATAAACTCACTTAATTATAGAATCACTCTTTTCTACATGAGAAAAATCCCATATATTAATGATTTAATCTTTTTAAGAAACAGTGTAAAAGCTTCTATAGTGAAAAAAAAACTTCTATAGTGTTTTCTTTAAAGATCTCAATATAAAATCAAAGTCCAGTACTTTTTAAAACTTTGAGGACCTCTTAAGCCAGAAGCATCTTTTTAAGGCTTTAGGTCTACATAGCTGACTTCTACGGATACTCATTTGCTACTAATATCCATTCGAATTGTCTCCATTACACCTACAGCCATAACACATACACACATGAAAAATAACTAAAAATATTTAGAATCAGCTTCTCAAATCAGTATAAAATTCTTCGTATTTTATTTCTTTTTTTGGGTGGTACCAGAGATGAAACTCGGGTCCTTGTGCATGCAAGATAGGTGCAGGACCATGTGAGCTAAATCCTGGCCCTTTTATATTTTATTTCTATGAGAGATAAACTGGCATTACCTAGGATCACTGGAACAAATTAGGTAAGTCATTTCTTGAAAGAAACCTAATCCCTAGTACATTGTAACAGAAGCTAATACACTATAAAATCTCCTTTAATCTAAAATGATCAAGAACAACCTTTTTAGAGATGCAGAAAACAAACTAAGGTTAGAGGGACAAACTATCTGGGTCTGGTCAGCAATGAGGGAGTTCTTGAGATCCAGGGCTTTGGATTTTAAAACCAGGACAGGTTATCTACTCTTAAGGGTTAGGGTTATGCAGCACAAAGAAAACAAACAAAACCTGCACAAATTCAATTACTTTTAACCTCATACAAGCCCTGGCTAGCATAATAGAAACTAACAAGGAGGAACAGTTTTATTCTTAATGAGAACCTACTTCAGATGTGAACTAAGGCTCATGAAATAAAATTTTTACAATGAGTTTTTTCCACCAACAAATTTCCAACTTCTTCTTACACCATTTTACAAGTAGTATTTGACAGAAAAAATGCCAATTATGTCCCATTCTTTGGTCTGAGTCAACCAACTAATATTCTCTCAAGAGGGAGAAGAGAATTTTAGCTTTTTAAGAATAGTATATTATCAAGACCAAAATAAAAGATGAATGGCTTTTAAAGAGCAAAAACTAGAATGTATTTCTTCTTGTACCTCAAAGCCAATAAGAGCTTAATATAAGTGGCTGAAACACACCAACCTGTACATCAGAGGAGTTTGTTTTACCACACTTAAACAATTTCAAGGCTGACTGCTACTATGGCACAGCTCTGAAGCCATAGCAAGAAGATGACTCACCAAGTGGCAGGTATCTTAGGTTCTACAAATAATGCGTGTCTGCCTGGATGACAACAAGTGCAAGTGCCCCAACAGACGAAATCATCCTGCTTGGCTAAGAGAAGGGAGAGGCTAAAAAAACTGGTCAGTAGTATAGAATTACAATGGAAAGAAGAATCAGACTGCTATAAAGAAGTTTATAATCCATGCAGATTTTTTTTTTTTTGGTACCAGGAATCAAATTCATGACCTTGACTTTGTGAGGCAGGCGCCAGAACCACAGAGCTAAATTCCTGGGCCACTATGCAGATTTTTTTAATGTCCTCTGCATATGTTTTATATTCCAATTTTCATTTAGCAGAACTGTAGGGCAGAATAAGATCTAAGATTAAAAAAATCAATTGTGGGCCAGGGATTTAGCTCAGTTGTTCCAGCACCTGCCTTGCAAGTGCAAGGGCCCAGGTTCAATCCCCAGTAACCACATACAACAATACCGGGCGTGGAGACTCATGCCTACCAGCAATCAGAACCACATACCACAGTGCCAGGCATGGTGACTCATGCCTGTAATCCCAGCACTTGGGAGGCAGAGGCAGGAGGACTGCTGTGAGTTCAAGGCTGAGCTGAGGGCCAGCCTAAACTACAAAAGCAAGACCCTGTCTCAAAAAAAAAAAAAATGTCAATTATATGCCCCCCAAATTAAAAATAACTGAAACTGAAAATTATATTGAGTTCATCTGAAGTCAGAGTCACAAGAAAAATAAATCCATATTTAAACCCTATTATATTTAATGACTTAATGTCAGTTTCCACTCCAGTGAAAATTAGCACTTCATATTTGAGCTCTAGTTCACTAATGTATATCCACTGAGCTCTAGTTCACTGATGTATGTCCATATGTGGAAACTGACACCATGCCACAGTTAATAAGATATGGGTTTAGAAATATGGAATTAAAAGAAACTTACCCTTTCCCTTTGTGCAGCTCTGACCTCCAACCCAGTTTCTATAGAAACAGGAGGACAAGTGCCAGTACCAGCAGCAGTCTGCCAATTAGAACTCATCTTTTAGTTGCTGAATAATAAAGCCAGATCCCAAAGTCGGCTATAGGTTTTTGATTGTCAGTAGTTCCTAAAAAGAAACCCAGGAGGAAAAAAGATATTTAACCAATTACTGTATATAGAAATGCTCCCTTTAAATTTGGTTATTAAAAAAAGAGGGAGATCCAATATCGTATCATAAGAGAAAATATTAGTAGCAATTCAACAGTAAGTAAAATAAAAGTGTATTTGAAATTTCAAAATACTTTTAAATCATTACATTAAATGTATCACATTAATAACTCTAATCACCAAATTTTAAAAGTTCAAATGAATCCATTCCTCTTATGGAGTGAATGTTCAGTAAGATTTTAATATCACTGATGGTAGATTTTACAAATTAAATTTGTGAGAAATAAATGATACAGCTGACTCTTCCTAAAATCTCATTGGAGAAGAAATTTATGAATTATAAATTAATCCATAAAAAATTTCCCAGGGATGATGACATTGTTGTTCTTGATGAAAACTCCTGCAAATCACATACACAAATTCAAAAATCTGGGGATGTGAAAATAATCAGGCAGCAATTTTTTCACTGGATATCAACTGAATGCTTGACAAATACACCTTAGAATAATTTGTCATACGATTTATACATTAAAAATATTCCTGTATCTAAATTAACACATGCAATTCAGACTGTTCTCTGAATATTCATACTGGAGCCTTAGTATTTGTATTTTGTCACTGTACATTTTAATATAAATTAAATTCATGTTGCTTATGTGAGAAAGTTGACTTATGAAACATCATAGTACAGTTAAAAAACAAAGGCAAAAAATAAATTTAAAAATAAGGCAAATAGAACTATTCTTCACTTCTTCCTATATCCATCCTCTGAAAGATTTAGGGCTGAGGACATAGCTCAGTGGTACAGTGATTGACTCTCATGCACAAGGCCTTGGGTTCTCTCCCCTGAACCACAAAAAAGAGAAAAAAGTTCTGAACTTATCTCTACCAAATTTTGTCTTTGAGAAGCCTATTAACAAACACTATATCTCAAATATGCTTGTACTCATACTCTAACTCACGAAGTGAAATAAAATAAAATGTAAGGAAATAATAAATATATATACAAAATAAGCAAGGACCAACCAAAACCAGGCATGGCAGTACATGTCTATAATCCTATCCATCTGGGAAGCTGAGGTAAAAGGGTAACAAGTTCTAACCCAGCCTGGGCAACTTAGTGACTCATCAATACCCTTTCTCAAAACACACACACACACCCCACTAGGGACAGCAAGAGTAACACTTCCTCATCTTGGTGACAGACTGGTAATTTTCTGGTCACTTAAGGTTTACTACCTCAGAATTCATTTGCTTTTATTTTTGTTGAAAAAAAAATATTTTTAATGCTTCACAGTAAAAGTCACTGACTAATGGACAAATTTGAGAATCTAAAACATGAAGAAGATCCTAATTATCTATTTATAACATAGAAAAGAATACTCACACTTACATATCAAAAGCAGTGTTTTTCAATCTTTAATGTGCATTTGAGTGATCTGAGTACCTGCCTCTCTCAGCAGGCCACTGAGGCACTGAATTTTGAATTTTAACACGCTTTCCCATGATCCTAAGGCTACTGATCCTAAGGCTACTGGGACCACACTTTTGGTAGCAAGGATTCTAGAAGATTAATCAACCTACATACTGCACTGAGTGCAAATTATACTCTAGAAATTTTTTATTTACATATTGAGACCCTGTCTCAATAAAACAAACAAACAAAAAATATATCTCTAGGCGGTCAATCCTGGCTGCATAACAGAATCACTTGGGACACTTAAATGAAAACAACAACAGATAAGTCTTTGTAGAGTCCCACTCCCTATATATCAATTTAAATCAATCTCTGAGAAAGAGCCTGAGCTACTAATCTGAAAGTTTCCCAAGTGATTCTAACTGAAGCCATGGTGAGGCCTCTGCCAAAGAAAGCACAAAAACTCCAATTAAAGTGTTGAGTTTACTGGAGTGTTTCTAGATATAAAAATATTTAACATCTCAAACTGTCAACTTTGCCTGAAACAAAAAGTTCTACTGTGGATAAACATGTAATAATATGCACTTGTAAATAAAAAAATTTTCCTAGTCATTTTCCAGGATAAAAATGAAAGCAGCTCATTACTTGAGAAAGGTCAGATAACAAATCCAATGATTAAAAATCATATACACATGTATCTAGTTTCCACTGGATGACAGCTATTTCACAAAACGACCCTCTAAAATTTTAGCATGAAAAGTTTGGTTTGATGCCACTATAAAAACCTCAAGTTAAGAAAATATAGAAAGCAGGGCCAGTGTGTCTTAATACAAACTACCTACTATAGTGAAAACGTCATGACAATCTGTTGAAAGCAAAAAGATCAAGCAGCATACTGAAACAATGAAGGTGTACTACAACAGTGATGGTGAACCTTTAAAAGACACGTGCCCAAACTGCAACCCAAAACCCAGTACTTATCACAAAGTGCCAGCACTGCAATTAAACCTGAATACTGGGGTTTTACAGAAAAACAACTCATATAGTAACATCCTTTGTCTTAAAACAACAACAAATAATGCACATGCCATAGATTCGCCACCACTACATTAGCAGGAAGACTGATCTGGAAAGCTCAAGATAGTCAACAATTATGTGCCCTAAGAAAAAAATTTAAATCCTTATTTAGAACACTAAATAAGAATATATGCCGAAGGGAGCACAATTTAAAAAAAAAATTAATCCTTGTTTAGAACACTAAATAAGAATATGTGCTGAAGTGAGCACAAATGAACACTAAATAAGAACTCAGTGGTAGTGTGTGCTTTGCATGCACAAGGCCCTAGGTTCAATTCCCAGCACTCCCTCTCCACCAAAATGATAAAAGAGTACAACTGATCTCTGGACAGGAATATATTCAAGATCTTATAAAGAATTAATTTGCCTTAGTCTTTGAAGTAAATTTATATTAACTCCCCTGAAAGAAGTATTCAAATCCTGGAGGGGTAAGGGTTGCTATGGATTGAACCCAGGACCTTTCACATGCTAAACATGTGTTGTACCACTGAACTATACCCTTAGCCTCAGGTAGTCAAATCTTGAGCAAATCCCAACACTCCCCTTTTAAAACTTCCCATGGCTTCTACTGCATTAAATATTTAGAATATAACCCAAATCTTTGTCTCAGGCCATAAGGCTCTAGCTCTACAGTTTACCACATCATGTCTTCCATGAGAATATAGACTACAAAAGAGAAACTCGGTTTTTTCACCAATATACTCGCAACATACGGAATAATCCCTAATATATAGTAACCTAAATAACTGAATTACACCTAGAGAAAATAACCAAATATAGATAAATAAAAGCAATAATTCTTTCAATGATTTACAAAACAAAGATATACTCTACTTGTGCAGGTTGAATATTCCATATCTGAAATACTTGGCATCACAAATATTTCAGATTTTGGAGTTTTTTAGTTTTCGAGTATTTGCACAGAATTCAGTAGTTCAGCATTCTTAAACTAAAATCTGAAATGCTCCTAAATCTGAAATTTCAGTATCAATAGGATCAACAGATTTCAAATTTTGGAGAACTTTGGATTTCAAATTAGGGACCTTCAACCTGAACCATTTTTCTCTCGGGCCAACTGGTAACCTAGTTAAAAAGTAGTATAGATAATGGTTCATTAATAAGTAACTATCATGTGTATATACACACACACACACACACATGCTCAGTCCCAAAATGGTTTTCAATTTTAAGATAGATAGTTACATTATTTTAAGTTAACACCTGACAATTAGAGGTTACTTCAGCCTGTTCCTAGTTGTGTATTCTTCAGTCAAGTCACAAAACTCCTCTGCTGTCCTTTTAGCTTTCATAAACAGTAGTCTTCGTTTGTAATATTGAGGCAAAATTAAGTAAATTGTATGATTATATAACTGTTAGATAAGTGGCAACTTTAAGTGATAAATTCAGTAGTGTTCTGTTTGCTTTTCTTTACCTGCTGTAAGAAACCTTCTAGAAACTCTTCCTCTGAGTTTCTGAGACAAAACACAACTCTTTGCTTTCCTACCTAGACTATTACTGCACTATGGTCTCTTCCATCCTTAAATACTTACTCCAGTAGGTTCACACCTCAGTCCTCTATACTGTGGGCTCACTCATCACATAAGGTACTATTAGAATTACCTGGGGGCTAATAAAAACACAAAGACTCCTGGGCCATGCCAGCAAATCTCCAAACAGCAAACAGCCTACTTGTTTTTCAAATTTCACAAGTATCGATTTACTGTAGTATGAAATCGTTGGTCATTTTCTCAAATTTGCAGCTTTAATCCTATGCCTAGCCAGGATAAAGGATAAAGGTCATGAGGGACAATACAATGACCAAGAGAACCTCAGGGGAGACAAAGCCTGGTTAAAACTCTGGCTCTATCACTTACTAGTTGTCAAGTTACAGTATGTGATGGGACTTAAATGAAACGTGTACAGTACTTGACAGAATACTCGGCATGAAGTGGGTATTCAATAAGTAACTGCTATCGATATGCCCAAACTGATCATCTCTCACTCCACCATCGTCAGCCTGATTTCCCCTCTAAGATTTCCTGTTTCTCTGGACTCAGTTATCTTACTGGTTTTCCAGGCTTATTTTCTCAAAACATTAACCAACAAGCTACTATACTCTTATTCATGTTTATCTGCCTGGCCTATTCCAATCTCCTTTCATCATTTACTACAAATTCTTTTATAAAACCTTTTTTTGACCACTCCAGCTTTCAGTAACCTGTTTCTATACCTATATCACCTGCAAAAATTCATTACAAATTAATTTGATACTAACCTTGTAACTTCCTTCTTATAGTTGTGTTAAACTGTATTTATATCTACTTTTCCCAATTACAGTATAATTTGCTAACAGCTTGAGAGACTATCTGATCTTTTCCTCTATTTCCTATTTCTACTTCAGCTCCTAATATACAGCCAGTATTCAAATGACTGTAGAAAAACCTTAACTGGAAGCTCAATATTACATTCATTTCAGCTGATGCAAGTTAAGTAATTTTACATCAAGGTCAAAAACTCTTAGTGGCTGCTAAGACCAAGCTTGTTTAAGATTTAAAGAAATTGTTATTCTATAAATTTATCCACTAAGAACTTAAAACTAGACCCAAGTTTAAGTGAAAAAATCTTTTAAAGAGGGGAGCTCAAAGAGAATAAATTGTAGTGATAGATGAAGGTGGTGGCCAGAGAGGCCACAGTTAGATATAATATTGCTAAAAGAAAAAAAGCAATATTGTATAAGCCATAAGCACTAAATTTATCACCTCAGATAAAAAAAACTGTGTAAACTATGACAAGAGCTATAGAAGTGGCACTTTATAAAACCTGGTTTGTTTTCCTAAGTCAGAGTAATCCTTATTTTCAATTTTAATACCATAACCATCCTTTCAAAATGAGCCCAAGTCAATCATAAGGTGCTCCTAGAACTATTTCCTTTACAGAATGCTAAATGCAAGATACTAGAAAGCCACACAAATACTTCAAATGGGCAGTTTCCAATACAAAATTTTTCAGTACAAAACCAGAACTCTGGATCTAGCATTCAACCTAGTTTTTCCTAGGAAATAATTTCCTAGGATTAATTTCCCAAACACTGTAGTTTCAAAACATAGTCATGCTGTGCACCTTTCCATTTTGCATATGATTCTATAAACAAACAAATGCCCTGTCAAAAACATATCTGGCTCATTCTTGAGAGATAAAGCTGAGATTTTAGGGAGATACCAAACACGTAGAAATACAAAGAAAGTTCAACATAATCTACACCGCCATAGTAACTTAAAATAATTTTTTACTAGTTGGAAAAACTACTTAATGGTATTACAATGGGCTAGCAAGAAAAAGAAAACACATTCCAAACTTCTATTTCCACAGGTTAAAAGTTTTACAGAAATAAAAGGGGAGATGATTTAGCAAAACCTTAGATGGAACCACCTCATAATTTTTTGAAAATAACACGATCATCAAAATTCCCATTGTCCATTTTGCCCCTTTTATTTTCTAAGTCTGGGTTTGTGAGCTGTAAAGTTAAACAATTCAAGAGGCTCAAACCCACAGGAAAAGTAGCTTGAACAGATCAGCTACTATGAACAGATTCTATATGTCTTCTAGAAGAGATGGAAAAAAAATCCTAATACAAAAATTTTCATTCCATTTCATACTAAGCAAGGAAATCTAAGCTGTATTTCACACAACAAAGGCTATGCTAAGTTGTTAGTCCCACATTTGATTAATGTGGAAGGAGGCTCAGAAGACCTGTAGATCTAACTGGAGAAAATATTAAGACCAGATACAAGTTAGACTTTTTTCAAACTGGCTATTCATTTACTTAAAGTTAGTTTCCCAATTTTATGATCTTTTTCTTTATAAACACTTTGCCTAAAATATCTACCATTCCCAATCAGTAAAGAGTGACACTCTTTCTTTTGTTACTGTTACATACTATACACTCTTAACTTTGAAATTTAAAAGTCTGTACATGAACAACATGTTGACAGCATTAAGTGCTCCTGCACCACTAAATCACGACAAAAGGCAAAGGGTAAGATTAATGAAAAATGTCAAACATCAAAGCCATAAGTCCCAAATTCATAACCAATTTTAAAATGCTGGCTCCCACATTAAAACTTTTTCAAATACTAAAAGTAAAGAATAAAAACATTACATAAAATAAAGTTCTAGCCTATGATTTTGTAAATATACCAAGGAGACAGAAGGAATGGCAACAGAATGCCTAGACTTTTAAGCAGAGAAACACATTTGAAACATTAAAAGCCCTCACCCTGTTAATTATAATGCATTTTGACCTCTAAAAACCCTCTTACCTGTTTACAAGTTTATACAGCTGTTTGCCACTGGAACACCACCTTGCAGAGTATAACCGTGGCATCCTTGGTTGATAATCACCTGTTGCCTAGCAATCATCAATCCCGCATGGAGACAGACAGCACTACGGATCTTCCATCCGAGGATACAATTCAAAACAAGCCCAACAAGCCTGCATTTCAAGGTGGTCTTCGTCTGCAACTACTTTAGTTTAAAACTGGCAAACAACAACCATGGTGTCTGAAGCCAAAGGTGCAGCATTGCTGGCTTCCTCTTGAACTCCAGCGTTGGTCACTGTGCACCGAAGTCTCCTGCTGCAAACAGGGGAGTTGTTCTCCTGTACTGGGAACAGGCTTCCAAAGCTCAAGAGCCCCTGTACAGGTTAATGCAGGAACTAAAGGCAAACACTTTCTCCTCCTTAAGGATGCCTCCATTTTTTTCCTCACAATCTGTACTACCAACCGAAGTGACCGGGCCTGAGTGTGCGTTCGTACCTATGAAACCGTCACGGTGCATGCACATCCAAGGCATGTGGAACCACAGGTCAAATAAGGCACAGATACCAAGTAATGGTTCTAATTACAAACGCTAGCTCTCAGGAACTCTTCATCCATTCAGAACTAAACCCATCACTGCATATCTCGTAAGAAGCCCCTGGAGACGGAGGAGCTCCTCAGATGTGTCAGGAAAAGCTTTATTAACATCATCATTAACATTTAAAAAGCAAACGGAGTATTTCTTTTTCTTTTGGCAATTTGGTGCAAATGTTAAAAGTGCAAGATAAAGCAATTTCAAACTTTTCTTCAAATTAAAAATGAAACTAAGGCCAAACGTGATGGGTGGACAAAATAAATCAAAACTTAAATTCAGCAACTCCAGCTCTTCAAACCAGCAAAGCCCCCGACTCGTGCACTGTGGTGAGGCTTAGGGTGCTTGCCCCGGCTTCTTGTGTGCCAGCCAACAGCACCATTTCCTCATCACGTTGAGGACTGAGAAGCAAAGGATCCCCTTCACTGCAAACAAAGGGGGCCACGGTAACACTAGTGATCCTTCAGAATTGACACACTGTGATAGTCAAAATGAAATTGATGGTCTCCCTGCTTCTTGCTCAAGACATACAGCTCTGAGCAGCAGTAAGTACCCCCTTGGCTGCAAACAAAGGGGTCAAGGTTTGCCGTCAATTCACTTCCAGGCAGAAAAACATTTTCCTCAAAAGAAACAATTTATTTAGAATAAAACAAAAGCAGCTCAACTGTGAGCGCACGTTTGAGTGACAGCTACTTTTAAGCTGTGTGAGCCATAAAAAGGGTTTTTCTTTACTTTTCCAGAAATCTTGTGTACACAGCACAAAGCAAAGAGGTCATTTTTTTTCCACTTAAAACACCGGCATTGGCATCACAATAGCAGATACACAACGTTAAGCTGCCATTTTAGTAAAATGCACAAATACTAAACAGATTAGCTTTCTTCCATCAGAGGCCCATGTAAGCTCCACATGAGCCACAACTTCTCTTCAAAAAAGGTCCATTAGAGCTTTGAATTCCATATCTTCATCCGCTGTTCACCAGTTTTGCTTGCGGGGGGGAAAAAAAGGTTATTCAGTACAAATGTTTACAATATTAAAAATATATATATATTTCCCCTATGCATTACAGATGAACATAATATTAACAAGACCGTTCTGGACAGTCTACCTTGACTTCAAAAAGCACCAATAATACCCACTGGCACGAACCTTGAAATGAATTTACTGTATGGATAGACAACTAACAAGTGGAACAACAGCATTTTTTTTAACGATTGCAATTGAGGATTATAGGACTGAAAATATCGTTTATCCTCATACAACTGAGTAAAACATGGCAAAAATTTTCAGAAAGTTTACAATCAACCAATTATCTCTTAAATACAACTGGAGTGAAACTATAAAAAAGGTGGAGTTTAAGCTTTTATCCTTTCATTCTGTAATTTATACGGAGTAACAGACTACTACTCCATTATCACAGAAAAGGGTCAAGATTACAAAGTCATTTAAAAATCCACCTTCATCTATGTTACCAAAGATAGCAGCTGTAATTTTCTGTTAAGAAAACACTCATACAATTGCTAAGCAGTAAAAAAAAAAAAACACTTCAGGACTCTCACTTTTCAACTCTGTTTAAATTACACTTTAACACTTCTTTAAGCTTAACATTTCACTGTAGTTACCTGAAATCACTTTCCCCTTTAACGGATATGATTATACCCAGAATGTTAACAGGGTCAGTTCCACTTCTTTTCTTGCTCTCATACCTAACTTACATCTCAAAATGCGACACTGTGACTTAGACTGAAAACTCTCTCCAAAACTTGTTTTCACATAAAAGGTCATTAAGGCCTTCTTAAGAGGATTTTCTAATTCTATTACCACAGAAATTTTGGTGAATGATACCTACATAGACCCAAACAAAAGAGTCAAGCTGTGTCTACAAAGTGAGCAATCTGTCTTTAAGTTAGATGTGGACTTAAATTTTCAGAAAAGAAAAATTAGTATAATCAGTGAACATTCTGCTCATAAAATCGTTTTAAAATAAATCCAGAAATGTCTGACTCTGAAAAACACCTTTTAATTGGTATACATCAAATGATCTGAGTCAAGAAGGGAGTATATTACCTTCAAAAATTGACAAAAACTTTCGCCATCCAGAAGTTGGATATTTTAAATATGTAACCCCTAAAGAAAAACTCTACTCTCACTTCATAGTCATCTTACACCAGAAATTTAAGTTTCCATATGAAAAAAATTTTACAGGAATCTCAATTACAATTAACAAAAAACTAAGTAGAACTGTTTTCTAAGAGCTGAGTGCTTAATTTTCCATAAACTTTTGAAGTTGTGATCTCAAAGTCTTAATTACATTATTTTTACAAGTAATATTTAATAGTTTAATGATACACCGAATAAATTTTGTCCCTTCATTTTAACTGAGTTCCAAAGGAAAAAAAAAAATCAGTTACACTAAAATGATTCAAGAAAAAAGATCTGGATATTACAGAAACATCCAATGTTGAGATTATGAAATTCTGAGTATTAGGAACCAGGTTTAGACTTTGGCTTTCTTTCAAATTCTGAAGGTTTAGGTAGATAATTTACAAATATTTTGAATCTACACAACAGAATGGGCAACACAAGTAAAAGTTTCATCTGGATAATGGTACTCTGTCGGTGAGTACCAAATTAAACATCATTAGTTTTCTATAATACATACATTTAAAAATGGTATCAAATCATTGTTTCAAAAACATTAAAGCACAAAATTGCCCAGGGCTAATAAAAGCAGCAATGTGAGATAAGGATTCAAACAAACATGGAGCAAAAACCACAGTGCTCTTCAATAAACTGTCATACCAACTTAAGTTTAAAACAAAAACAAAATGAAAAAGAAAAAGGGAAAACTCACACACATTTTAGTTTAGAGTAAAATTAGATGCCATGGACTCCACTCTCTACAAGAGTAAAGCATTTGTCTATTTTATCAAAAGATATTCAAGTTAATGGTTAGTGAAATTATTTAAACTGGAAAAATGTATCTAGCTACAACTGTACTTTGACCCCACGGAACCCAGACTCCACACCTGCATTAGTTTCTGAATAGGTTTCCACTGTATACCAGCCACTGCTTTTGGGAAACAAAAGGCACCCAAAGTCTTAGTTGCAGGCACACTACCCAGCTTTGTGCTCACACCCTAGTAACTTTCTCTCAAAATAGCTAGTTTTTCCAGTTTAAAAATGAAACAAAAAACACAAAACCCTCCAAATTTCTTTTTTAAAAAATAGAAATGCATAAACCCAAAAAGATGATGTAGTAGTGATGCAGTTTTCATGCTAACGTGCATAAGACACCTGTCATAATAGAAATAAAAATTACATGACATTTCCCTGGGTTATTATTGGTGCTATTTCAAACTACCAGCTTTGATAACAGAAAAAAAACAGTTACTAAGTTCTGCCAGGCTTTAAACAAGTCACATTCACAGAATAAAAACCTGACCATGATCCAGAAGGTTCCAAAAAATAACACGGGGCCGTAAGTCCTCACCACTTAAGGGAGAAAAATATACTTAATAGTGACCTGAGGAATCAGGGGTGGTGGCAGAGGAGTAGGTAAAAACAAAAACAGTCCATTACTGTAAAATAGCATAAGTCCTTGCTAAGAACCAAAAGTCAAGTATCATTCTCAGCTCTGAGGACAAAAAAAAAAAAAAAAAAAAAATTAAAAACTAAAACAAAACACTGGGTGGGCTAAATTATTTTATAATAATTACAAATGTCTAGGTAAACAATAAAAAAGGACTTTCCCATACTGACATTTCAAATCTCAATGGCTGGAAAACAGTTAAAATATTAAGCATGAAATTTAAAAATATTCAAAACATTTCCAATAATGTAATGTCACCACTACTGTTTAAATATGAAAATAAAAATACCAGCAGTTTTTAAAAAAGTTTATCAAAGGCATTTTACACTGACTTAAAAAAAAATTCTGTAATCCAGATACAGCTGATTAATGCCCACAGAAACAAAAGCCTGAAGCCAACTTTTCTATTATTGAAACCAGTAATTTGAATGGATACAAAAAAACCTCATCTTTGATAAATATTTACGTTTTAAAATATGCACAATTAAATTTGAACTGTACCTGCGCTACCTCTGAAAGTCAGTAAAACACCACCACACACCTATAAACTGACTAAAAATTCTGATTTTAAAAACATCTACTCACTTTCTTGCATACTAAGCTAAGCGTAAGACATAAACGGCTTGTTACACAGTCCTCAATATTTACCAAACAGTTACAGCTACAAACCAAAAGTGCACACATGGGATACAAAACTCAAGAACTAATGATAACAATGCATGTAAAGTCAACTTTCCTAGAATAAGCTATATTGTAAGAGCAATACTCAATACCTGATTAAAGTAATTACACTTCTAAAAACAATTTAATTGTGTATATTTCTGAGATTCCCTGATCAAATTTCAGTCACAAAAGTAATGTTTCTTGGAAATGAAATATTTATCTACACATGAATAAAGCCATGTCAGAACGTTCTTTTGTCCAAATCCTGATTTTTCAAACTTTTGGTTTTGTAACTTTGAGGATTTTTCAAGCTCAGGATTTAAAAAACAATGTTCCCCTCAAGAATAGGAACTCTTAAACCAAATCCAAATCCATCTTCCTGGTACCTTAAGCACTTCCCTTTCACTTAATAGCTAAACTGTTCTACTTTGTTTTAAAGAGGTTTATAAAAATACAAAAAGAAAAGGCTACAACTAAACAAAAAGAAAATTTCATCTGATGCTGTATCCCATTACACATCACAAAACAGAAACCATGTCAAAGTAGTAAATACAAGTTACACATGGACTTTAGGACGCACCACGGACAATGATCATGACCAGGTAATCTTCTTCAGATTTGGCCAGTGCCTTGGCTGGGGAATCCAGGAACTGCTGGGAGAACTCACAAGGTGGAAAGGCATGAAGGACCCCGGTGTTTTCCTTGTCTTTGTTGCCTCCAACAGGGAGGCTGATCACTCCAGCTGCCTGCTTTTGCTTTAAATAGGACACAAGGTTCCTAAGTGGCCTCTGAGTAGAGGTGGCAGTGTCTGATGTGGCTGAGGAAGAGGAGGATCGGCTGTCAGAACTTCCAGGTACAGCCAGAAGAATGGCATAACCATTGGGCCCTGCCACTTTAATGCGCCGAGTTACTTCATCCAACTTGGGCTGGTCCAAACGAAGTCGCTGTGTGATCTTGAGCTGGCCTACTTTGCCTCCAGTTGAACCCTCCACAAGAAGACTGCTTGCCACTTGGAGGTCACCCTGCAACAAATGCATGTTGGAAGGAAAGTTGCTGTTCTTCAGTAGAAGCATGCCCTGCCAGGCCAAACAGAGTTTCGGAGTTGCTGCAGCAGGGGCTGAACCCCCATCCTGTTTCTGGGAAGGGGATTTCAGCTTCAATGAAGCAGAGCTGGCACTGGGTACACTCCCATCAGACCGGTCTTCTTTTTTCAGAGGGCTTTTTCCCTCAGTGGGAGCAGCTGTCCGATGCTTCCTATCCCGTTCAGCTGATGCAGAGTTTTTCCGGTCTCGCTTGTCACCCTGGCTCTTCTCCAAACTACCTCGCCTGTCTCGGATCGGAGAGGGCCTTTCCATGAGAAGACGAGAAGATCGATCATTGTCACTGTTGTAACGATCCCGGCTACTGCTCAGTTCTGGACTACGGTCAGGAGAAGGAGCACAGTGACGTTTCCGTGGCCGGTCACTCTCAGGGGACCTATCCAGATGCCGTATGCTGCTCTCATCAGGCAACCGTCGCTTCCTAGGCTGGTCTCTGCTGCTGGGCAGATCTCGATCACCTCTATCCCGGTCCAAGGACCAGCTATCCCGCCTTCTATCCAAGCTATCCAGTGACTCATAAGCAGTCACAGCAGTAGCAGCAGTCCGAGTGCTACGTTCCCGGACTGGGGGTGGGGGAGGCACCCAGTCAGAATCAGAATAAAGGTCCCTGTCACGATCTCTATAGAGTAGAGGTGGCGTTCTATCCCTAGCACCTCTCAAAGGATCAGGTGCCCGATGTCCAAAAGCATCTGTCACCAGTTCATAATGAGTCAAGGGAAGAGGCTGCAGATACTGCTGCTGGTAACGATGTTCTGTGTCTGCAAAGTCTACTCTAAGACGACGATCTGGGCCACCAAGTGGGAATCCCCGCATATGGGTCCAGGCAGCATGAGCTGCATCCAAGCTTTCATACTGTATGTACGCCCAACTATCACCTTTCCGATAGTCTATCGTGCGTATGGTGCCAAATCGGTCAAATTCTCGTGCCAGGGCAGCAAGAGGCACCCAAGGTCCCAGGCCACCGACCCAAAGGCGCGTAGTAGGAGTAGCTTTACCATAACCAATTTTGATAGGATTCCGAATTATAATCTTGCCAGACATTGCTAGTTTGGCCCGGTGAGACATATCTAGGTTCTCAAATTTGAGAAAGCCATAGGTACTAGTCTGGCCACGAGAAGGCCTTTTGATGTCTACTTCTGTAATGACTCCAAAGCGATCAAAAGCTCTTCTTAGATCACTCTCGGTCACAGTAATGTCTAGATTTCCCAGGAAAAGCGTCCGGTTGGCACGCTGATCATCCTCTGGTGAAATCTCATCCACTTCACGGAAAGGAGCAGCCCCGGCTCCAGCTCCTACCCTTGGCTCAAGACTATATGTTGGGCGCACTCTCTCATAGAACGGGTAATCGCGTTCTCTCTCCAGCTCTCGGGGCAATGGTGGCGGAGGTGGAGGGGGCAGGCGGCCAAGAGCCAACTGCTGCAATCGGTAGTCTCTGTATCCTAACGCAGCACCGCCAGGGGAAAGTGATCTCTGGCCTCCACCGCCTCCTCCAGGGGGGTGCCGGTGACCACCTACAGAGGCCCCGACCACGCTGGCTGACGGAGGATAAGCATCTTTGTCTAAAGGGGAGCGGCTCCGGCGCCGGCTCACATACACAGCTTCTATCTTCAGGGGCCGATCATAGAGCACCAGGCGGCCTCTGGCATGCTTGGCCGCCCGCGCGTCCTCTGGCCGCCGGAAGTTCACAAAGGCTACCCGCTCATCCCCGCTGCCAGAACCTGAGAGATGACTGATTTTGACACTTACATCACCAAAGCGTTTGAACTCGTGAAACAGTCCGTCCTCCACTGCTTCGTCACTCAGCTGGGACCCCAACTCGCTTATCTTCAGAGTCTTGTACTCGCCCCCGTCCCCGCCGCCAGGAGCGGAGGAGACGGCCCCCGAAGAACGTGACTCCCCGCCTCCACCTCGGGAGCTGCTGCGCGACTCGCCCCCGCCCGAGGAATTTTTGGTGCTTGGGGAGCTGTAACTATGCAAGCGGCTACTGGAGCTGCCCCCACCGGTGTCATACTCGCGGCTGCCACCTCGGCTGCTGGACTTGTCCAGGTGAAGGCTCCGCCGCGACCCGCCGCCACTGTCGGTCTTGCCGCTGCTGCTCCCATTGCTGCCACCAGAGCCCCCTAACTTCTTGCTCCGTTCCCCGCGGGAAGTCGAGTCCTCACCACCACGGGAGCGTTTGGGCTTAACTGGCGAGCGCTCTTTTCCTTTCATTGTCGCGGGTCGTCGGAGGTCGTCTCCGCGGAGCTGACTAACCCGCTGCCCCGCGCTCGTTTCACACAGCGGAACCGCACGCCGCCATCTTGGACTCCGCCGCGGCAAAGGATCCCGCCCCGCAGACCTCATTGGTCAATTAGCTCGTTCTTCCACAGTCTCATTGGGAAAACTACTTGTCTGTCTTTACATCTCCCCGCGCTCGAGGAAGGCGCCCGCCCAGCCACTTTTATTGGGTTCCCAACGCCCTAGTCCGAGTCTCTCATTGGTCATATTTGTTGTCTATCTTAACGGTTCCTCGCGCCAGGTTGTAGTTCCACCCCCTTCACTTAAGGGCCACCTGACCCAAAGTCTAGAGGCGTTGATTGGACAAAAAGTCTGCCCTGTAACGGTACTTCTTGTGCAGTGAAAGCAACGATCCCACCTCCTCATTCCTTTCATTGGTTTATGACCCGGTTCTGTAACCCTCTGTTTGGGTAGTCGGACCATCCATTCTGGCGTTTTTTTTCTGCAAAGCTTGGCTTGCACGGACCTTGGGAGAGACTGAGCGCTTTTACGTGCGCTCTCTCCTCCTCTTTCGATCCTTTTCTTCCAACTTCACCGGCGGCTGAGAAAAGTTTAAATCTCATTGGATGTTGACAATGATGTTGATAGGCTGAAGTAACTGTCCATCGCTTGCTTAAAGGGGTAGGCACATACTGAAGAGGCTGAGTGAAGGTGAAAGCCTAGAACACGCGCTTGTTGTGCGACGTCACTTAAGGTGTCGCGAGATGGTGACACCATGGCAGGCCCGCCTCCCCGCGCTTTCGGCTTTCTCTCAAATATTCGTTCACTCCGGTGGAGTGCTTAGTTGGGCTGGGGCCCTGGGGTCTTGAAATTTACAGGCTCCGTGCCTTCCTGCCTATGCTACGAGAGGGATGGGTAGGCCCTTTTCTGTCGCGCCCTACTTTCCCTTAGGGAGCGGTACCCGGGAGTCCCGCCTACATCATCTTAGTCCGTCTAGCTGCTGGCCTTGTAAAACCCCACCCTGGCGCGTGAGAAGGCGCCGCCTGCGGTCTTGGAGGCCGAGAAGCCTGGCAGGGCTGGGGTGGGGGTGGGGGCGGGAGCTGGGGTTCACGGGGACGCCCGGGGTGGAGCTGAGACGGCCGGTGTCTAGGGCTGGGAAGCCGCTCTTTGCAGAGGGAGCCACCGCCCCGGGTGCTGCCACTTCCCGCCCATTTCCCCGGGTTAATCGAGAGAAGAGCAACGCTCCTGTCCGCGGCCGAAGAGCAAAGGCAGACCTCGGAGGCATGGCGGACGGGTCTGAGGATCCCGTTTTATGTTGCGAGCCCCGGTAGATTTTGTATTCTGTAAAATTCCATCGAGTGTGAGACAGATAAGTTCGCTTTTATTATGTGATACTTCTCCCTAGCGCTCTGGGAAGTTGAGTAACAAAGATCAGAGGTTCAAATTCGACCTGGGATACGACTGTGGGACAGCCTGTCCCCCAAAAAATTCTTTTTTAGAGCTGGGGATGGGGCTCTTTGCAAAGGATTCACGCCCCTGTCCACTTCTACCCCCAGGCTACTAAAATAAAACTGTAAGCCTTACCATAATGTGTTCATTATGATACAGTTGTGGTTTTGAAACGTGTGGATCATATATAAATGTGTATACACAAACGCTTTTTATATTTTCGTAGACATTTCACTTGACTACATGGAAAATGGATGGTTACTAGGATTGCCTTCAGGAGGGAGCCTAAGGATCTGGAGTGGGAGACTGACACATTCTGAAGAAAACCTTTTACCAGGCACGTGATCACTCTTTGAATTTTTAAAATAATTATTTTTAGTTCGCATAAACTATTTTCATGAGGAAATTTTTTTCAATACTGGAGTGCAGTACTATAAAGAACTCTTGTGTACCAAACACCCAGTTTTAACAATTATCAGATCATGTCAAGCATGTTCCAATCTGTGTTCTTCCCACTCTCCCCTGCTCTGTACTTTTGTTCCAGGCCTTTATCTGATCTATTTCCTTCCTCAGGCACAGAAGCTACCATTTCTGCAAGAAGTTCATGTTTCTTTTTAGTGGGAAATAGTACTGAAAGATAAAAATCTGGACATTAGGAGATAAAACACAATTGTAAAACTACAAAAAAAACGGCATTACAGTTACAGAAAGGAATGAATCATTTAAGGTTATATAAATATGTACGCTCTGATTTCTTTATTCAGTCTTTAGCCAATCCAGCTACAGTTGATTGCAAAGTGACTTTTTTTTTTTTTGAGTTAGGATCTCGCCTTGTAGTTCAGACTGGCCCTGAACTCACTATGTAGCCCAGGCAAGCTTTGAACTTACAGCAGTCCTCTTGCCTTTCCTTCCCTAGTGCTGGAATTATAGGCGTGAGCCACCAAGCCCAGCGCTGTGGTATGTGACACTGATTGCTGGTGGGTGTGAGTCACCATGCCTGGCATTGGTGTATGTGGTTACCAGGGGGTGAACCTCTGGACTTTGCACTTGCAAGGCAGACACCAGAACCACAGAGCTAAATCCCCACCCCAAAGTGACTATTTTTTACTTAAATTGGCCTGTATAGGTGACTCATGATCAAAAGTAAGGACCAGTGAGTAAATTTTGCCAATCTCATGACAAGATTTGAGGGAGCATAAAAGTTGAGAAAGAAAATTTAGGGAGCTGAACAAGCCCTGCTTGAAGCATACCAGGCTTCATAGCTTGTCACTTGGGAATACCAGGGAGCTTCATGGAAGCTACTATCCCCAGCTATAAACAGTAAGAAACCATGCCTAGGAGAACTGGGGGCCTACCTGAGTCAAGGCTGGTAAATTTAGTAAAGTAGACAGGAAAGGTTGTTACCCGAAACAAAATTAAATGTAGTCTGTGATTTATATGTATGTCCATGCTAGAACAGAATGATGACATAAAATGTTGGATCTATCTAGTTAAGATAAGTGATTGGTTTGTTTTCATTTCCTTTCTTTGTGTTCCTTGTGTTCGAGGAGCTACTTAGTGAGGTTTTAGCAACCTATGTCTATTCATGTGCTCTCAAGGGGCCTGAGAGGATAAAAGTGACCCATGGTGTGAGCAGTGATGGCGGACCTTTCAGCACTTTCTTTTTTTTTTTTTTTTTTAGGTTTTTTCAGACAGGGTCTCACTTTATGGTTCAGGCTGGCCCCAAGCTCAGCCTCAAACTCACATCACAGCAATCCTCCTGCCTCTGCCTCCCAAGTGCTGGGATGACAGGCGTGAGCCACCACGCCCGGCACTGTGGTATGTGGTACTGGTTGCTGCTGGGGTGAGTCTCCACACCCAGTGTTGTATTTGGTTACTGGGGAATCGAACTCGGGCCCTTGCGCTTGCAAGACAGGCACCGGAACCACTGAGCTAACTCCCCGGCCCCCCCTTTCAGCACTTTCAATGACAACAAACAGCCGGCCTTGGCACACATGCCCTAGGTTCACCACCATTGGTTTACAGGATCAGGTGGATGTTCTCTTGGTGGTGATGAAGTTGTTAAGGTGTGAAACAAGTTTTCATCTTGTCTCCTTGTAACCAATAGCCAGATTTGTGAGGATAACTCACTTGGGTGAGGAGAATCTTTCAGTGGTTATGAAAACAGATAAACTACCAAAAAATTCCCTGAACGTCATGACATATGTTTCTTTGTCTATCCCTTTTGTGCCCTATCAAAAAAAAAAATAGTGTTGAGGAAAAGTTGTCACAGTCCACTTCAGCATCAGTGTTGGCCCCTTAGAGCTATACAACTTTAAAGCTTAAGGACATAGCCCAGTACTCACAGCTAGCTTTGTCTGTAAAGTGCTTTTTCCATCTCATTAGTTATTGATTTTTAAAGTTGTGCACATAGATGAAAATTGCACAATTTTTAAAAATATCTATGTTTTCAATAAAATGTTCCTTTTTCACCTTCATTCTTCCTGAATTTTATTGTTTGTGTATCCCCAATACACGTAGACAATTGTGATTACAGTGTGAAATTTACCTTGGGACCTGAAAGCCGTTTGATTTCCTGGCAGATGCAGGAAAGGGCTAAAGCTTGGAAGTGAACATTTTTTCCACTCATAATAGTAGATTAAAATTTTCTATTTTGTCTCCTTTCTTAATGTGAGCCATCTCTTGACAATAAAGTTTGTTTTCTTTGGCTTTTGAATGAATATATATTTTATTCATGGGCGTATATTAAATTCCTAAAATGGCACACAATCATTTAGGGACCCAATTTGTAAAATAAGTAAAGTAGTGGTGGTGCTCACCTGTAATCCCAGCATTCAAGAGACTGTCAGCCTAGGCCACATAGTGAGTTCAAGACAAGCCTGAACTATATAGTAAGATCTTGTCTCAAATAATGATAATAATAATAATAATAATAATGGGCCCAATTTGCTTTTTACAGCGACTTACTTGCAGTGTGTATATTTTTAAAACACAGCTTTATTGATGAATATAATTTGTATACAATAAAATTCACCCATTTAAAAGTGTGCAATTTAGTGGTCTTACTATACTTACACAGCTGTGTATGGGGTTGCTCCTCTAATATTGCTATAGAATGCTGGGGATTTATCTCAGTTGCACCACTGCCTGCCTTGCATGTGTAGGATTGTGAATTTGATCCATAGTACCACAAAAAAAATTTTTTGTACAGAAAGTATTGTAGGAATGGATAAAAATGAAGATTAACTCTTATCAAATACTGGTACAAATTCCCAATGATGAGTATGATCGTGATGTATATATAAAATGTAACAATAGCCAGGCATGGTGGCTCACACCTATAATCCCAACACTGAGGAGGCAGAGGGAGGAGGACTGCTGTGAATTCAAGGTTGTCCTGGCCAACATAGTGACTTTGAGGCCAGTCTGAACTACAAAACAAGACCCTATCTCAAAAAAAAAAAAAAAAGTACTAATAAAGAAGTCAATTAAAAGCAAAAACACAGCATTGTAGGGCCAGGGATTTAGCTTGAGTGATACCACGCCTACTGTGGAAGCACAAGGGCCAGAGTTCCACCCCCATTACCTCAAAAAATAAAAAACATTGTATTATAACTTCTTCATGACTAAGCCCTAATATAATTAACTTTCATTTACTTAGACACCTATGATTAAGAGCACAGACTTAGATTCTTTCTTTTTTTTTTTTTGAGATAGGGTCTCACTTTTGTGGTTCGGGCTGGCCCTGAGCTCAGCCTCCAACTCACATCACAGCAGTCCTACTGCCTCTGCCTCCCGAGTGTTGGCATTACAGGTGTGAGGCACCACACCCGGCACAGTGGTATGCGGTACTGATTGCTAGACTCACGCCCAGTGTTGTTATGTGGTTACTGGGGAATTGAACCGGGTCCTGGAGCTTGCAAGACAGGTGCTGGAACCACTGAGCTAACTCCCCGGCCCCCAGACTTCTAGAACCAACTGGCCTGAATTAAATTCCAGCTCTGCTGTGAGCCTCACAAGAGTCACTGTTAACTCTGCCCTTTGTTTTTCTCATCTATATAATGACATTAATCACAGAATTTCCTCACTGGGAAGATCAAGTGGGTTAAAATATATTAAAGACCTTAGAAACAATGCCTGAAACATAGTAGGTACAATATAAATATTTGCTTTTACTAATATGTTTTCTTCTTGACCTTGGACATCTAGAATTATATTAATCGTAATCTTTAGCTCATAGCACAATCATTAGTGGTTTATCCGTAGACGTTTAAAATTTCTCCTTGTCAAGAACATAACAAAAATCTACCACTTAAATAGAAAATTACCAATAATTTACATCAGAGGAATGGGAAAAAAGGAGAATCAAGATGTGTCATGTACTGTACAAACCCTCATTGTTGAATATGATCATAATGTATACATAAAATGTACCTATAAAATCAATTTTAAAAAATAATAATTTACACCTACCTAAGTGCTCCTTTTCTATACTATCAATTGCCTATTCTGATAGACATCCTTAATCTGGTATATAAGGAACCTTTCTTCATTACTTTTTTTGTTTTGTTTTTTTAGACAGGGTCTCACTTTGTAGTTCAGGCTGGTCCTAAACTCAGCCTCAAACTCACAGCAATCCTCCTGCCTCTGCCTCCTGAATGCTGAGATTACAGGTGTGAGCCACCACAGCTGCCAAAAAGAATTTTTAAGGGTATTATACAGAATTAGCATTTAAATAATTAATGTATACATGTATGCTTACAAACATGTACATATCTATAGGCCTTAAAGGTATTTTCTTTTAGTTTTGCTTGTATTTGACTTTAAACAAATTTTCATGTAAACGTGCTATATATGATCTGATATTTGTGTTCTTTTTTTTTTTTTGAGACAGGGTCTTGCTTTGTAGTTCAGGCTGGCCCTGAGCTCAGCCTTGAACTCACAGCAATCCTCCTGCCTCTGCCTCCCAAATGCTGGGATTACAAGCGTGAGCCACCACGCCCCGCACTGTGGTATTGGTACTGATTGCTGCTGGGCGTGAATCTCCACGCCCAGTATTGTATATGGTTAACGGGGATTGAACCCGGTCCCTTGAGCTTGCAAAACAGGCACCGGCACCACTGAGCTCACTCACCGGCCTGAAATTTGTGTTTTTCATTCATTATGTTACTACAGTGTTCTCCATATTATACATAGGTATAGCCTATCTCCATTGCTGTAAAATATTTCATAATAGTAAATATACCAACATGTATATAGTCATTCTTCATTTGATGGGCATATAGATGATTTCCAGTATTTATACTTCTGTGAAGATTCATATTTCTATCTCCTGCAAAAACTTTTCTGGTTTGGGCTGGGGAGATAGAAAGTGACAGATACCTAGGAATAGAATCGCTGGATTAAAGGGCTTATTGAATGTCATGCTACATGACATAGTTATATTCTATTAATTTATTTATAGTACTAGGGATCTAAACTTGGGCCTTAGCACTGAACTACATTCCCACCTCTTTATTTTTTATTTTGAGATAGGATCTCAATAAAGCACTAACTTGCCTTTTCTGGCCTCGAATATATGATCCTTTGCCTCCGCCTCCAGAGTCCTAGGGTTAGAGGGCAGTGCCACCATTGCAGCTGTCAGATTGTTTTGTGGGTTTTTGGTCTTTTTGTTTTGTTTTGTGGTTCTGAGGATCAAACTCAGGCCCTTGTACTTCCAAGGTAGGCATGGTACCACTTGAGCTAAATCCCTGGCCCTGTTAGATTGCTTTTGAAACTGATTTTTAACAACTTATCTCACTACTAATATATGAGATCTCATTGATCCATGTCATTGGCATTTCACAACTTTTTTACCCAAAAACAATGTTTCTCTGTAGTTTCAATTTTGTTTCCCTGATTACTAGAAAAATCTCTTGTATCTTCATTTTTATACAGACCATAAATATATATATTTTGTTTGGTTTTGGTGGGGGTTTCTTGGTTTTTTGGTTTTTTGTTGTTTTTTGAGATAGGGTCTTGCTTTGTAGTTTAGGCTGGCACTGAGCTCACTATAGCCCAGGCAAGCCTGGAACTGACAGCAGTCCTTCTGCCTCTGCCTCCTGAGTGCTGGGATTAGAGGCGTGAGCCACCATGCCCTGCATTGTGGTATGTGGTACTGATTGCTGGTGGGCATGAATCTCCACAACCAGTATTGTGGTATGTGGTTACTGGGGATCAAACTCTGGACCTTGCACTTGCAAGGCAGGCGCTGAAACAACTGAGCTAAATCCCCAGCCCATGAATATACTTTTCTTATATTCTCTTTTCTGATCTTTTATAGGGTGTGTTGCAGATATCTCCAATTTGTGGCCTATCTCTTCATTTAGTTTAAGCTGATATTTAATAAATGGAAGTTCTTACTTTTGTCAAGCTTTTATAGTTAGCACTTTTAAAAATACTTTTTTTGTTGTTGTCATATGAGACACAGTCTCACTATGTCACCTGCCTCAGCCCCTCTGGTATTCTGGCATTACAGGCACACTTAGTAACTTCTATATCTAAAAAAATTTTCATTACTTCCTCCATTTATGTCACCTGTATTCACTTATACTCTTTCTTCAACATTTTATAATTGATTCATCACATTATATAAACAGCTGTCTCTTATTGGAGTTTCATTAAATCTATGAATTAATTTAGAAAAAAGTGACTGTTTTTAAATTAAGTTTTTCAGTGATCAGGGATAACTTTTCATTTAATTAGGTCTTATTGAATTTCCTTGAACAAAATATTTATTGTATGTATTCTCATGCATGTTTTTTATTATGGCTTGTTACTGTTGTTAATGATGGTGACATTTCTTTAAAGTTTTGCTTTCTGTAGTCAGTGATTTGAAATGTAGCCATTTGCTAGTGTTTTCTATTATTTATATTAAATGTATAGATCCTTTTTAGTCCTCTTCCTTTTTCTTTTTTTTTATACTGGGAATTGAAGCCAGGGCCTCACAAGGAGGTACATCCTTACCCCTTCTATATTTTTTGAGACATGATTTTGCTAAGTTGCTAAACTGCCAAAGTCTTCTTAAACTTGTGATTCTCCTGTCACAGCCTCTCCTCCAGGAGGGATTCCACCAACATTCCAAGTCCCTTTGTGTTTTTTTATGTAGGCAACCATATAGTCTACAAATCACAGAGTATTTCTTCCTTTATAATCCTTATTATTTGGTTTTCTAGTCAAATTGTGCTAACTAAAATCTCTGATACGGTGTTCATAGAAGGAGTATAGTAAGCACTCCTATGTTTTTCCTCATTTTAGAAAGCATGCTTCTAATGTTATCCCATTTAAAATGATGTTTATTATATGTTTTGTTTTTCATTATCCTTACATTAAAAGAAATTCAATTTGTTTCTACTTTACTGGAAAGGTCTTTTCATTTCTTTTTTCAAAATAGGATTTCTCTCTTTCCCAGGCTAGTCTCACACTCATGGACTTGAGTGATCCTCCTGCTTCAGCCTCCCTAGTAGCTGGGACTACTGGAAAGTTTTTTATCATAAATATTGAATATTTTTCAAAGTAAAGGAAACTAAAGGGACATGTCGGGAAAATTCACACATTATATGTCCTTATAACCTAGATGAGGAAAGAAGATGTAAAATACAATACTGAAATAACTAATAAAATTTGAATACATATATTGTGAATATATATCGATAATATTTCTTTACTTTGATCACTGTTCTATGGTAATTAGGAGAATGCTTTCACCTCAGAAATACATACTAAAGTTTTTAGTGCTGAAAGAATATCTCCTACTTACTCTACATGATCTAGAAAATTTTCAGGGAACAGATAATTTCCTTCTATTGCTATTGCAATCCTTATGTTGCCTTGTACTCTCTAATGGCTTTTAAAGGACCATTCACTATAACCAAAAGGGAAGAAGAGAGAATCAACAGTGTGACCTCTATCTTTTAAGATATCACTTGGAATTCCTTTTATGTCTCATGAGCCAAAATGTACACATCGAACCACATTTAGCTGCATGCTAGCCCACCTGAAAACCAGAAGACTTATTTCTTTTTTTTTTTTAGACAGGGTCTCGCTTTGTGGTTCAGGCTGGCCCTGAGCTCAGCCTCAAACTCACACCACAGCAGTCCTCCTGCCTCTGCCTCCCGAGTGCTGGGATTACAGGCGTGAGCCACCACGCCCGGCATTGTGGTATGTGGTACTGGTTGCTGCTGGGGTGAGTCTCCACGTCCAGTATGGTATGTGGTTACCAGGAACAAACCTGGGTCCTTGCGCTTGCAAGACAGGCACCGGAACCACTGAGCTAACTCCCCGGCCCCAACAGAAGACTTATTTCTAAGAAAAAGATGCAGAGCAGACTGACATTTGGCAGTCTCTTCTACATCTGTCTACTGGGTGAGTTACATGACATAGTGGATATAAAGTTCATGCTAAATACTAGGATTCAGTTATAAGATGTTAGTTCATGGCTTCATTTACATTATCTAATTTGATTCTCCTGGTAATATGTGAATTAGGGAAAATAAGATTATCTTGTTGATTTTGTGATAAAGTCTCACTCTGTTACCAGGGCTGGTCTCAAATTCCTAGGATCCTAGGTTCTTCCTGCCTCAGACTGTGTAAATCACTGTGTAACCCACTGCTGGCCTTGAACTCACATCTTCCTGCCCCAGCCTTCTGGGTGCTGGGATTACAGGCATGTGCCGCCATGCCTGGCACAAACGTTACTTTAATCTGAGTAGTTTAGAGATGCTTTAATCAATTAGTGAATTTAGCTTTATTAAAAGAAATTCTTTGATTATATGCAGTTTAGAAGTAAAAATTAGAGATAGGATGGTCAGTTACTGAATAAAACTTCTTCTTTTTTTGAGATAGGGTCTTGCTTTATAGTTGAGACTGGCACTGAGCTCACAATGTAGCCCAGGTGAGCCTCGAACTCACAGCAATCCTCCTGCCTCTGCCTCCCAAGTGCTGGGATTGTAGGCATGAGCCACCATGCCTGGCATTGTGATCTGTGGTACTGATTGCTGCTGGGCTTGAGTCCCATGATCAGCATTGTGGTATGTGGTTACTGGGGATCAGACTCGGGACCATGTGCTTGCTAGGCAGGTGCCTGAACAGCTGAGCTAAATCCCCAGCTCTGAACAAAGCTTCTTAAGTCACAGGCAGTAAAAGCTTGTTATGTAGCTCCTTTTGGCTATGAGGTAAAATACTCTTGCTATGCCCAGTGGAGATACCTACTTAGAGAATTCCAACAGTATATTGTATGTAGTCTTCCTGATATAGGAGGAAAGGCATGGCAAACGTAATGGGAAATAATTAGTGCCTGTTAATTACAAAATCCCAGGAGAATACCACCTGATTCCCAGTACCCCTTATGTAGAACTTCTCTCAGGCTCCCACAAGACATGAACAACATAAAAGAAATAAAATGCCAAGGGACTCTTCACTGTGGCTCACTGTCTTCTAGAGTACACTTTTATTTTTGCTTTTATGCTTTCTTTTGTTGGGCCTCAATTTGCTTTGCAGAGCTAGTTTTTCCCTTACCCCTTCACCTGTCACTTTTCAAATAAAATTTTGGCTTGTCTCATTCAATTCTTTGAGGCAAGCAGGACCTGGAATATGTTTAATTGGTAAGCCATTTCCAAAGGGATTACCCAGTAACATTCCTACCTCCTATATCTCAAATTCCACTCACCTGTAAATTGTTAAGATGTGAGTGTTTTTGCCACCAACTATCTTTCAATTGACAAAATGGTAGATTTATATTTTTCTGATATATTTACCACATAAAGACGGCCCCATGAATGCAATTGTCTTCTTAGACTTTCCCAGTGCCTAACTAGCCAGGAGGGACCAGCTTTGAGGAAATCTGGCCTCTCAGAACAGTTGCCAATTATCTAAAGGAAAGAAAAGTGGCTTTCTGCAAATGCTTTTGTTTACATAACGTGAGTATAAACAGTATTTTCATGACATTTTAAGATGTTGACTTTTTAGGGGGACAGGATCTTACTATTTTATTCAGGGTGGCCTTGAACCTAGCATGTAGCACAGACTAGCCTCAAACTCGTGATGGTCCTCCTGGCTCAGCCTTCCAAGTGCTAGGATTATAGACACATGCCACAAGATCCAGTATATAATGATGTATTCTTTAATTAATCAATGAGTTTATCTTTATTAAACATGTTCTACATGTGAAAATACAGGAAGAAAATCAAGTTAAGTAATTTTATTCAAGGAGGGTATACTTAACCAGGTATACTTAAAATTAGTAATTAGAATACAAAAATGTAAATGTCACATTAAAAAGTTTAGTTAAGGGCCAGAGATTTAGCTCAGTGGTTCTGGCTCCTGCCTAGCAAGTGCAAGGTCCCAAGTTTGATCCCCGGTAACCACATACAACAAATGCCATACATGATGACTCATGCCCACCAGCAATCAGTACCACATACCACAATTCCCAGGCATGGTGGCTCACGCTTGTAATCCCAACACTCAGGAGGCAGAGACAAGAGGATTTCCTTGAGTTCAAGGCTGACCTGGGCTACAAAGTGAGTCCAAGGCCAGCCTGAACTACAAAGTGAAACCCTCTCTCAAAAAAAAGAAATTTAGTTAAAGGGTCCCAGGACAGACAAGTCAGTTGGGAATCATATGTGTTCCTTATAATAGTTCAGTAAACATATAATACACAACATAGAATTCTGATTAAATTCCAAGCAATGTTTTGTTAAAGGGGTATATATTAAATTTCCTTACCATGCTAACCTTGAGCCTGATATGTAACCTCTCTATAAACTGAGGTTTTTGTGAAAAAATAAGATTATATAGAGACAATAAGAACATGAGGAATTGTGAGGGCAGAGTTATAAGATTGTGTTAAAAAAAAAACGAGAGCAGTGGTGGTGAACCTGTGGTACATGTGCCACAGTGGTCTGTTTGTATCATTGGAAACTCTGAAAGTTCGTCATCACTGGCCCAGAAGCTCGAGGACAGTACAAAAGAGTAATATCTTAGATCTAACAATGACTGCAATTGGGGATGTAGTAAGATGATGCTTATTTGAGATGTTTTGTTGTATATAGAAGCAGTTCTTGTATAGAGTTGAAATTTCCAGATCCAAGAAACAAATGCAGTCACATAGGTTATAAGACCAGGCCCTAATGGTCATGGTGACTGGTAAATGTTAGGATAAAAAGTCCTCGGGCTCTCCTTGGATCCCAATGGCACCTGCGCGGGAGCAGAGCAACTAGGACAACTGTTTCCACACAGTGCTGTGTTTGAATGGATTTTAAGGCAGCTGTACTCAGCAGCATACCACCAATGCTTATTTGAATGAATTTGAATAACAGAAGACTGCCTCCTTCACCCCTAATCTTTCAGGTGCAGAGGGAGATTTCTGGTGAAGTTGATGGGTGTTGATGAAGTATTATAGAGCTATCTTTGGTATCATTTGCTTTGTTCAAGAGGAACTTGATCTAAATACATGAGGATGAGTTCTTTTCAGCCTCTGTTCTACTACTAAGATCAGGAGATAGAGAAACAGTAGAGGATAGGGACCCACAAAAAACCAATATAAGCCCTGGGAAAATTGGAACACAATGGGAAAGAGGCTCATTAAAGTCTGCCCTAGAAAGCTAGAGGGCAGAAGAGTCTATTCCCCTAAAGTCAGAGGCCACGCTACAAATGGCAACCACATTTTTTCAAAGGACAAAGGCCTGGCTAAACTGGGATAAACCCTGGGAAGTTGAGGTACAAGGAAAGTCTACTTCTGACATTAGAGGTGTAGTGGAAAGTGACAGCTCTATTGTTTCATTGTCTCGTTTTCACATGCCCACCAAAATAGCCAAACAAAGTGGATATAACCCCCTGAACTTAGGGACCTCCTTGATGTCCTCCCTGGGAGTCCCTATTGGCTATAGAGAGCTCCTCTTTGTTATAATAAACTGTATTTGATTTGTTCCCCTCTGCTGTGTCTGTGGACCTCAGACTTCATTGCGTTCAGGAAGACAGCCCAGAGGGAAGAAGAGCTGACTACACTACCGTCCTCATGGGCCAGTGACCATCATCCTGGACTACTTCCTAAATGCACCTTCCCTGAATCTACCTCCAGTCAGTTCTCCACTCAGCAGTTAGAATTATCTTTTAAAAACACAGATATAATGGGTTCCACTGCTCCTCAGACAACAAGAGAAATCCAGTTATGACTCATGACACCCACTGTGGTGTGACCTGCCCAACTCTAACAGGCACAGCAAAATGGAATGTAAAAGTGAGAACCTTCACTCACCTGTACATAGTTAAATAGTGATTTGTGGCAAACATGGCCCTTTCATTTCTTTGGAGCTTGCTATGAAGACAGATATCCCCTATTTAATGACCTATTTGTTTATTGACTTTTCAGACTTACAACCACGGCTCACTGTTTGTATTTATGACCTGGTGCTCAGACTTATGACCCATCTTTTTTTTACAGTTCTGTACCTTTTGTTTATACAGCCTCAGTGTCTTTTTTGTACCTTATTTATAATTTTAGTTGACTATATAGTTCTGTAGTTTTATGTTGTTATATATTACAGTACTGCATGTAAGGGTTATGCAAATAAAAACAAAGTCATCAAGCTAGGAGTTTCCTTTGGTCATTTCTTTATTCTGAATGTACGTACAGTACTATATACACCTTCTCATTAGTGACTTGTTCATCGTCACAGAACAGAATTCGACTTTTAAAGAGGGATATCTGTGAATCTTTTTCCTTTTTGCCAAAATAAATGGCCTCCTGTGATTTCATCAGCAGTGAGCAAAGGAACCTGAGTGTATGGACCTAAGTGGTCAGCGACACCACCATTCCAGGTTCATGTTGTTCTCCGTCCTCCCACTGGCCTTCTTTCTGTCCGCCACAGTCACTGAACTTATCCCATTCGGGGCAAGAGCTCATCACCTGTATCGCTACGTGAACTCCTCCTCGTACGGCAGAAATCAGCTTCAGATTATTACCGACAGCCAAGTAGGCAGAAGTACTATATGCAGTCAGACAGGGGTAGGCCCCGAAGAGAGTTAGTACAGAAGATGAGGACACATAACTGCAGCTAGAGGCGATCTGTTAAAGCCTAAGCGTCAAGATAAAAACAGACCAGGCCTACATACCTCCTCAGGCAATAAGATAATTGGCACCACCTGGCCCAGTAAAGGCCAGAGAAACATCAGTAACCCCAGTGGGTGACCAAGACCTCTGGATCTATCCTTTCCTAAAAAAGGTATTTGTTCCTTCCATGTATACTTACTATGTGACCTGCTTCCCCACTGGATCGATATTACCTACACAGCTATACTTGCAGTCTTATTGGTTGACCGTAGTTTTGGTCCACATTCCCACTTTGTAATTTTCTCTATAAAAGTTCCTTTGAGAAGTGGGCTCATGGGTGGCCCTGTTTGAGGTCTTTCCTGTCTCTCAGGGGCTCTCTTCCTCTTATTGAAGTTTTCCTACTCTTAAACTCTGTTCTTCATTATAATTCATTCTTTGATTTTGGGAAACATGAATTTAGCATATCTGCCATCTAGCAGATTGGTAGTTACATTTATTTCCCCTATATCAAGGTCATCTCCTCAGGGCAGCCTTCCCTAACCAGACAAAGTTCTATATTTATAGTTCTTATTTAGCCATGGAATCTCTCTCCCTGCACTCATCACAGTCAAAATTTTACATTTGTTGTGATTATATGAATTACAGTTTAATGCATTTGTTTCATGTCTATCTCCCTTAAGTCTTCAAAAGACAGATCTGTACATCTTAGTGTCATCGTTTTACTCAGAGTTCTTCACTGTTGTCCATTGCCAAACATGTAATTGGCACACAAAACCTCTTATTAAGAGAAAGAATGAATAGTATTTCCCAATATCAAATGAACTAATGAAAAGTTAAATGAGCTTAGCAAACACTTTTTACCATCTCATCCAAGCCTCCATCCTATCCTTATGCAGCTTTGCATATGGAAGACTCTAGCAAACCCTGTAGTGAAAGAACTCTCAATTCCCTTGATCACAGGATATAAAGCAGGTCACCCCAGGACATGTCCTTATCAGCATTTCTACTTCAGGTAAATAACCCGAATGCCCACACTAGTGCAGTCTCTGGAAGAAGCAAGTGACAGGAAAGATTCTAAATGTTTTTATCTAGGAGGAATTTCCCAGAAGTTCAGCTGCCCTAGGAACCTTAGGAAAGCCTACGACATAATATTTTTAAATATAGCCACCAGCACAAACAAACTCTACAAATAGAAGCTGCACCATTGGCTGAAGAATGTATCTACTTAACACTGTATAGTAACATAGTAAATGCTTGCTCAGTGAATGAATGGTGGGAGAAGATAGCTGGGGTGATAATCCCTTAGCTAATGGTACAGAAGACTATAACATAAATACACGAGCAGGGTTTAAAGACACTTACCCAGTAAATGGATTTTAAGAGTTACCACAAACACTGAGAAATAAATATTGACCTTTTCTTGTTAGCTTTGTGATAAACATTTTGTCAATAGCTGTTTGTTGTAGGAGTTAACATTAACTACTTTTTTAGTCAAATCAAATGTGCTGTGTCTGTGTCCTCCTTGTCCACCTCTGATGTAGGAATTAAACTCGGGTGTTTGTTTGTTTGTTTTTGTGGTACCTGAAATCGAACTCAGAACCTTGCACATGCCAGGCATACATAATGCCATTGAGCTAAATCTCCAGTCCAACCCAGGGATTTTGTATTGAGACCTTTTTAGTTTGATTTTGATCATTAAGTATCATTAAGTGACTCACCGTGGGCTTGAATTGGGAATCCTCTTGTTTCAGGCTCCCAGGGTGCTGGGATTTCAGGTGTGTGCACCGCATCTGGCTTCTTGACAACGTTTAACAACCCCTCCTCCTTGAAATTCTCTCTGCCTTTGTTTCTGTGACCTGCACTTTCAGTGTAATTTCATTTCAACCAGTATTTATTTGTCATCTGTGATGTGCCAGACACTGGGCTATCACCATTTGTTTATTAGCTCATTCATCAACGTTAATTGAGTTCTTACTGGGTCTTGGGCACTGTGCCAGTTACTGAGAACAAAGATGAATAAGCCATGGCCCTGAATGGGAAACTGCACAGCCTGGCTAGGAAGGCAGCTAACTATATCATGGAGAGATGAGGTGATGAGAGAAGTGGAACTCAGGCCCTGGTGTCCTCAGAGAAATTTGACCCAGAGTTTAATAAAATGAAAGTCAAGCTTTTCTGTACTTTTAGTTATTGTCTTAGTTACTTTTATCATTACTAAGACAAATTACTCGACACCCAGAGTTAAAGTGGGAAAGGTTTATTTTGGCTCACAGTTTGTAGGGGTTTCAGTCCATCATTGGCTGGCTCCAAGGCAGGGTGGCATGCAGAGGAGCACAGCAGATGAGGAATAGTCCACAGCAAGCAGGCTCTACTCCTGTCCCTTACGTTTCACACAGGCTACCCACCTGGAGTGGGTGAAGTGCTCATACTCTTTTTTTAAGTTTTTTTGAGACAGGGTCTCACTTTGTAGTTCAGGCTGGCCCTGAGCTCAACCTCAAACTCACATCACAATCCTCCTGCTTTTGCCTCCCGAGTGCTGGAATTACAGGTGTGAGCCACCACGCCCGGCACTGTGGTGTGTGATACTGATTGCTGCTGGCATGAGTCTCCACGCCCAGTATTGTATGTGGTTACTGGGGAATTGAACCCGGGCCCTTGCGCTTGCAAGACAGGCGCTGGAACCACTGAGCTAACTCCCCGGCCCCTCATATTCTTAATCCTAAGAAGTATGCCAAGTGAATCAGTGGACCGAGTCAGTAATCACACACATCTGATCCCCACACCATGTGATTTAGAAAAGTCCCTCCTCTGAAAAGTGCCCCTTCTGACTGCATGAGACATTAGGGAGACATCTAGACACAGCTGCAATAGTTATTTTTGAGTATTCTTAGGTTTGAACAAAGAGTCATTCGTTTTAGCAAAAACTTTTTTTTGTTTTTTTTTGAGACAGGGTCTCCATTTGTAGTTCAGGCTGGCCCTGAGCTCACCATGTAGCCCAGGCAAGCCTCAAACTCACAGCAATCCGCCTGCCTCTGCCTCCCAAGTGCTGGGATTACAGGAATGAGCAGCCATGCCCAGCATTGTGATAGGTGGTGACCAGGAATCAAACTTGGGACCTTATGCTCGCAATGCAGACACTGGAACCACTGAGCTAAATCCTCAGCCTAGCAAAATCTCTTTGAAGTCATTGTTGTCTCAGAAGAAAACACAAATTGTTCTTTTAATGAATAACAGATTAAGGACCCAGGAGTTTGTCCTTTGTTCTCATGGTGGTCTCTCTGTCATTACTTCTCCATAGGTAATGGGAGGCATTGGAAAGCACAGTACCTGGTACATGTGACATGTTTGATAAATATTGATCATAGAAACAAAAGGCCTTCCGGGCAGGGAGAATAGCACAAATTGAATCTTCAGGGAGACTCTACTGCCTAAAGTAGTAGGATACAACACAATAAGGCAGAATATTAGAGTCTCTGTGAGCATGGAAAAGGGTAGTGATATTTAACAGAAGAGTATTTTTCCCTATTTAACTGACAAGTTTTATGTATATGCATATTTAAAACCACATTATATAAAATATTCATTTATAGGTCTAATTTTATACACATATGTCAAAAAAGAGATAAAATTATTTTCATAATACAAGTTATAGAAATTAAAATTCAAACTAGGACAGTAGGTAGATAAACATAGATACTAAAGAAGTACTCCAAAGAATCCATTGTCCTCTTGAGAGTGGTGGTAAGATTTTTATATTTAATAAAAAGTGTTGTGAGGGGCCCAGGATTTAGCTCTTGGGTTCCAATGCCTATCTTGCAAACACAAGGTCCTCAGTTCGGTAACCACATACAACAATGCCAGGTGTGATGATTTAAACCCACCAGCAATCAGTACCACGTATCACAGTGATGGGTGTGGTGACTCACACCTGTAATCCCAGCACTCAGAGGCAGAGGCAGGAGAATTGCTGTGAGTTCAAGGTTCACCTGGGCTACATAGTGAGCTCTGAGCCAGCCTGAACTATAAAGCGAGACCTTATCTCAGAAAAAAAAAAAAAGTGATGTGAAGAAATGAATCCTGTAGGTCAACATTTGCCAACCAGTGTCAGAATTAAATACAAAATCATCTAGAGATGATTTGTTTTGTTTTATTGTGTTTTATTATTTGTTTTTTGAAACAGGGTTTTGCTTTGTAGTTCAGGCTGGCCTCACTCACTATGTAGTCCAAGTTAGCCTCTGCCTCCCTAGTCTGGGATTATAGGCATGAGCCACCATGCCCGGCATTGTGATATGTGGTTACTGGGGATCGAACTCAGGACCTTGCGCTTGCCAAGCAGACATCGAAACCACTGAGCTAAATTCCTAGCCCAGAATGATTTGTTTTAAAGAGCAAATTTCTGCACTCAACCTGCCTTAGGCCTCTCTAGAGAAAATATAACTATTATGCCACACACACACACACACACACACACACACACACACACAACCCCTCTGCTTTATTCTAAGGTTGCATCATGCTGTCATGGAGGCTGAAGGATCCCAAGATCAGTGGTCTATAAGCGTGTTTTGGTTTTTTTGTCTGTTTTTTTTTTTTGGTTGTTGTTTTGTTTTTTTTGAGACAGGGTCTCACTTTGTAGTTCAGGCTGGCCCTGAGCTCAGCCTCCAACTCACATCACAGCAATCCTCCTGCCTCTGCCTCCCTAGTGCTGGGATTACAGGCATGAGCCACCACGCCCGGCACTGTGGTATGTGGTGCTGATTGCTGCTGGGCGTGAGTCTCCACGCCCAGTATTGTAGAAAGTCAATGTTATTTCCACTTTGAAAGCTGGCAGATTTACATTCTAGGAAACTCTGGTATTTTAGTTTGAGTCTTAAAGCAGGAAAAGCCCCATATTCAGCTCATCAGGTAGGTAAGAGGATTTCCCTCTTACTCAACCTTTTCTTCTGCTTAGGTCTATAACTGATTAGTTAAGGACCACCCACTTTGATCCCTAACTTTGGAGAAAGTTAATCTGCTATGCTCAGTCTATACATTCAAATATTACTCTCCTGCAGAAACACTCACAGATAAACGTGTGACTAATGCACCCTTCAGCCCTCCATACTGTAGACTGAATCCATGGTCTTCATATGGAGCTACATTTCCAGTCCCCTTTTAAACATTATTTCCTGTGAGATAGCTTCTTGTGCAATTGCTCAGGCTGGGCTCAAATTTGCCAGTTCTCTTGCTTCGGCTTCCCCGAGGGCTGGGATTACAGGTATGCCTCTCTACTCTGAATTCAGAATAATGTTTGACCAAATATCGGGGCCGTGTGACCTAGTCAAGTTGGCATATAAAATTATCCATCACACAGTGTAACGTCTGGCATTTATTTGGAGCTATGGAAGGTTTTGAAGAATTGAGTGATTTGATTATATTATCTGAAAAGCAGGTCATGATAATGATTTCCTATTCTTTTCTCTGCTAATTACCTGGTCCCCTTACTATTGCTATATAACAAATTATCCCAGTGTTTATTTCTTAAAGCAACAATGGAGCAGAAGTTTCAAGGGGCTCCACTGGGGAGTTCACATTTGAATTCCACATTCTTGCAGGCAGATGTTAGCCGACACTGTTGAGGACACAGGTCAGTGAAACAGTGCTTGTCTAGCATGCCCAAGGTCCTGGAGTTGGTCTCTTGCACTGCAGAAAAGCAAAGCAACAACAACAAAAAATTAAAAGCTTAATGCAAGCTTTAGTTAATACACGTAGTGGTCAGCTGATCTCAGCCATCACCTCCTACACAGGGCCTCTCCAGTAGTTGTTCCAAAGGTAGTATAACTTCTTACCCAGCGTCTGACTTCATTCTTAAGAAAACCAAACCAAAGTTTCATAGCCTGTTAGGATCTAGTCTCAGAAGTCACATAACATTATTTCTGCTGGGCTCCTTGGTGGAAGAAGTCACAAGGCAGCTCGACCCAAGTAGATTCCACTGCTTGTTGAAAGCATGCCCATTTCACAATATAGAAGAGCGTGCACGATGGAAGATTCTGTTGGGCCATCTTCAGAAAATATGTGCCACAGCACCCAAATCAGCCTTTCCCATCTTGACACGAAATATCTCTTGCTTGGACATCTTTTGCCAGCTTTCAAAACTAAAACAGAATTTATCACAACAATTGTCTATCCCAATAATCTTACTATTTTGCTAAAGTGATAGCTTCAAAAAATACATAAATAAACCAAAACCTTATCTTTGAGCTTTCTCTTTCTGAAAATAGTGTGTCACTGGCCCTTACCTTTTATTCTTTCTTTACTTTGGTTTATGGATTCTCTTCCTCTTCTGCCATTACCCAGGACTGTCTCTTCCTCAACTCTTCATCTCCTAGCTGATCTTCTTCCCTCCGCCTAGTTTATACATCCCAGCTTGCACACCCCACTCCCCTACTCCTGTGTCATAGTCATTCTGTGGTTGTGGTTGCTGAGACACAGTATCTTACACCTGAAACTCAAGGGAAGAGATCTTCCCAGTGTGGTGGGCGAGAAGCAGAGAGTGAAAGGAGGAGCCGAGGAGAAAGATAAACCCAGCTGTGACCCGCAGGGACCCACAATGACCCACATGTGACCCACATGGTGGGCGAGAAGCAGAGAGTGAAAGGAGGAGCCGAGAAAGGAGATAAACCCAGATGTGACCCACAGTGACCCGCCTCTTCTAACTGGAAACCACCTCCTCACAAGTCAGCTATAAATGCCATAATCCAATCATTTTTTGAAAGTCCCGCCTATGATTTCCCAAGACTTTTTGGATGATATCTAAATATAGAGTGAGCCCCTGCGGAAGTCTGTTTCTCTAAGCTGCTAGTATCTGGTTTCCTAGGAAGTGAACTGTGACGCAGAGTGTAGCACACGGGGTGTTTCCTAAGGAGTGGCTCTGAGGTAGATGTCTGGGAAAGGAAGAGAAGAGACTAGAATGGAGAAGAGGAACTAGAAGGGTTGCGATGCAGGCCCAGCCATTGCCTTGGCCATCACTACGGGAGGACGTCCCTTGGAGTGGTCTCAGAACAGGCTGAGATGGCTGTGCGTTTGGGTTTCTCCTCGGGTCAGTCCTGAGCTGGGCCACTGAGGAAGAGGATGAGCCAGTGCACTGCAGCTCTGCAGCTGAGAGTCCCCGAGCAGCTGGCAGTGGGCACCCTGACCAGCCATGGCACTCCTCTCCTTCTGCTTTTCTTGCGGACATCACGTTACCCCCCTCCTCCCAGCAAGGGTATGTACCTGTGCAGGAAGAGAATGCAGCTATAAACCCTGATATTGGCACAGGGAGATGTACATACATACGCGGTGTATGGACTGACACTTATTTCCATCACCACAGCAGAAGGAATGGCTTAGGAAAGCTCATTTTCTTTCTGAGAAAAGAGCCAAAGCTCTCGCTGGCTCCCCAGGGCTTAGCGCACTGGGCCCAGGGCTGGAGCCGGTTTGGAAGCTTCTCACTCGAGCTGCACCTGAGCTTCTGACACTCTTCTTCACAAAGCCCAGCCAGGGTCTTTCTTAGTTTCACTGTGTATATTTAACAAATTACTGAGCGTAGAATATTGTCCAAACATCGAGTGTAATTATGGTAAACAATTATTTTTGCCTAGAGAGGCAGAGAAGGGGATGATGAAGGATGGTGTATTCTCCTTGACCTGTGGGAGCACGCGGTGTTCTCCCACCTCCTGAGGACTAGGGCCCTCGATATATTTCTCATACATTGGGGTACCCTGCACATGATCCCCCAAAGGCATGTCTTTTGCTTTACAGATTCATCCCTGTTTGGGGGAGAAGGGAAGGCATTCTCAAGTGTACAGAAGGTGCTTTGGTGGATGGGCTGGGCTCTAAAGGTCATTTATGCCTCCCCACTTTCCCTGGGCCCAAGAGGATTTGTGGGTTAAATTCCCTTGCATTCCTGAGACCCTTAGTGTTTGAAATTTAACAATAACATCTGTAAATCATAACAATACATTAGAAGTAAAGCACTTTGGGGCTCACTAAATGGAAAATTTTACATGGTTTTTATATTTAGAGTTCTGCTTCTCCCTCAGGAAAATTTTATAAATAACAATTGGAAATGCAGAACAGAATTCAATTTTCATATTGATTCTATTTCCCTTTTCATGTAAAAGCAACAAGAGATTTTGTATTGTGTCACCATCCTCCTTCAAAGTTTATAGAATTAGCTGACATAAATAGGTATATAGGAAAGGGAGAAATGAAGGAAACAAAGATATAGAAGAAAAGGACACAGTGTAAGCAATGGTTTATAGAAAGAAATGAAAGCCCATGAGACAGTCTCATACACACACACACACACACACACACACACTCGTGCTAGGAATTGAACCCTGGACCTAACACATGCTAGACAAATGCTCTACCCACTGAGTCACAAACCCAGCCCTCTATATATTACAACTTGAGATAAATACAAATTCATTTCAGTACCCCAACCACTTGTCAATAACCTCTTATACTTAACATGGGTTGAACATTTGTATTCAGAATGGTTTTAAAGTGTTTCAGAAGTATTATGTCGCTTATGTTTCACTTCAGTCCTGGAAGTCAATACTATTATTATCCCATTTTACAGAGCAGAAACTGAGGCCTGTGGAGTTATGTGTCAGTCTGACTGGACAGGTCCCCTAACAAGGTCTCTCTGTAAAGAGTAGAGCATGCTGTAATAAGTAGGAACTGGTATTTCTGTAAAGAAGAGCTGAGCCCTCTGGGGTCCGGGGATCAGTGAGGATGACAATAAAATGAAGAAAATGATCATGATGAAAATCCCACATCAGTTCAGTCTGGATGCTGGAAAAGCCTTGTTCATCCCCAAACCCAGAGATTGTGCAGTTTCAGAAGCTTCTCAGTGAAGTCTTCCTGTGTCTAAACCCCTGAGCTTCCAAGAAGTAAAAATAAGAATTGAACCTCAGTGGAATTTGGTTCATGTCTATTACTTATATTTACTTAGAAATAACCTTATAGAAAGATGTTCTTTTGTGGGAAGCAATATCAATTACAAATCTATAGGAAGAAATGTTCCTGATGCCCCTCCGACCCTCCTCACCAGTCTAGAGAAGTCCCCACTGCCCATCCTTTACTCTGTGACCATCTGGACTTTTCCTTCCCAGCACTAACTGCACGTGCTATCATGTGCCCGTGTTACGATCTGCCCCGTGTTTCTCGGCCTCCTCGGTTGTGAAACTCCTCTGAGGAGCCAGTGAGTCTTTCACTCCATGCAGCATCCCAGGGCCTCACACAATGCCTAGCACGGAACAAGCAGTAGTTACTGGCTAGAGTGACGAACAACGATGCCGATGGTGCCAACGCAGCCTGAGAAAATGCTACCACAGGTGATGAAAGAAACCTGCTTTTTGAAAACTAAAGATCTAGTTAAGCTTTCAGACAAAATAAAAATTTTTCAGTATATGATTTCAATCATGTTTGAAATAAGAGCAAGGACTGGCTTTCCATTGTGGTTTCGAATACTGGTCTTGGAGGTGGAGGGGCTGCTTCTCGTCCTCTGGCTCGGACAGTTCACTGCGCAGCATCGGAAGTGAGTTTAACCTTGGTGCGTCTAGACTTAAAAATAAATACTTTCTGCTCTAAGTTTACAAACTTAGAGACAGATCAGACTTCTTCATTTTTCTGTCCTGGAGACTGGATCCAGGGGAGCGATAACTACTGAGAGACATCTCCAGCCCTTTCAAAAAGTGTCGTTTTGAGACAGGGTCTCATAACTCAAAGAAATCCAGTGAGGTGGTACTTTTATTTTACAGATGATGAAAAGGGAAAGAGGCCGTGGATAATTTATCTGTGTTCACTCGGCTACAACGGGGCAACACCAGGATTCAAACCAGCCTCACTTTCCTTGATGTCACATTGGGCTGCCTTGGAGGGAAGATCCTCCACTTCCACCCTTTCAGCTTCCTCCACAAGGTCTCTGGTCAGGCACATGAGAGGCGAGGGGAGAGGCCAACAAAGACCCATGCGCAGCTCCGCCAGCCTGGAGAAGCTGTGGTGTAGTGAGCAGGGGCTGGTTCTGGAGCTGGACCACACAGCTGAGTGAGCGGGGTAAAGGTTGATCTACTAACCCCAGAGAGTGAAATGGAAAACGTTTTTATACTACAGACTTTATCAGGTTGTTTTGAACACTAAGCTAGGACCCAGTCGGCCCCTAGAACAATGTCTGAATAATAAAGTGTTTTTTTTCTGCATCTTTAAAAAAATTTTAAGATACA